>JXWZ01005419.1:0-38526 GCA_000956215.1 Anopheles farauti No. 4 | reverse complement strand
AGAGAGAGAGAGAGAAAGAGAGAGAGACAGAGAAAGAGAATAACCCAAACTGAGTTTCACATAACATGTCACGTTTTATTCAGCTTCATCCGAGATATCGTCCACTTCTAGTGGGTCAACGTTTTCTGTATCCTCTACCAAATCGGTGCATCCATTAGCTTTTCGTATTATATCCCCCCACAGAAAATGTGTCTCGCATACGGGACAGTCGCCTTCAACGGGAATGTACTGACCTGGTTCTAAAAGTAAATCTGCCAAGCATTCGAGATGACTTACTAAGGTACACCGAGGCTGTAGGCATCGCAACATTAATTCTCCCGTGCTTTCCATATCCGTTAAATCTATAGACATTCTACACAACGTACACAGCTGCTGCGAAACTTCCTCTGGTACTTCGCTGTCATCCCCCGAGTCGGAACTAATCACCACACTCTCATCTGGTGCTGTCACCGGAGTAATCGATTCACCAACTAGTTCTACATCATCATCACCATCGGGTTTCTCACCACCCATTACAAGCAGATCGTACTCATCAAAATCGTAATTGATGACTATTTTGCTATTCTTAGACTGATTAGACACGGTTTGCGTAGATGTGTGTGATTGCTCTTTCGTCTTTTTCGTTTTCTTTTTTCGGTCAACTTTCTTAATTCGCCCAAAACAGATAGGCATGTGTAGCGGTGGATTTTTACCAGCCTGTTAGGATAGAATCGAGAATGAGAAAAAGGTGATACGAAAGGAATGCGCTTTTAGATACCTACCTCGAACTCTCGATGAAATTCATCGGCAAACCATCGGATTATGAGCGGTAACCGGTTCCACGGTCCAATTCTCAGCATTTCCGTAAGTATGCGAAAATTGTACTCAAAGTGGGATTCTTTGCGGAGTTTCTTCTGCAGTTCTGGTATCTGTTTGAGCCTTCGAGATAGCCGAGGCTGTTGCCATGCCCATTCGAACTAAATAAAGTAGGAGAAACATTTGAGCAAATCAAGTATTTGTTACACAGGAGGAACAGGAGGTGTCACCTACCCGCAAAGCTGATATGTTATTCGGAAATCCATGAATAATCATGACCATCGTCCTGCATTGGCGATCGAATAATTCAGTGTATTTGGCGCACATTACATATGAAGTGGGCTGCATAATAGTTTGTTTTGTCTTACCATGGCCCTCGATCTGAAGTTTTTTTCGCTCCACCAGCATCCTGTCCCCGGTTGTGTTGTTTTATCCTCCGGTTCGGATCAACAGTATAACCAATATACGTTCGGCCTGCGAATTTGGGATTTAAACTTTTGCTTACTAGTAGATATACACCGTGAAAATCCTCGATTTCTTTAACGATGCTCATATTTTATTGACAAAACAAAACGGCCTGCACCAGCCAGCCTACAAAACAACAACACCAGATGATTTGAAGTTCACACACCCGCACACACACACACACACACACACACACACACACAAACACACACACATAATGTTCAGCTATAAATATATTCTCTATGAATGAACATTGTTGAGAAAGAGTGTATAAAACAACAGTTCAGACCAGCTCGACTGTTTTGTTTGGCGGAAATAATATTTTCTTAAGTTGTTAAATACATTTTATTATTATTGCACAAAAATGTAAACTAACAAGAAGCTATGGCTAGTGTCCGCATGTGGCGCATGTGAACTTGTTTTGAAATCAAACACTTTTCATCTGGAGCACCCTGTGCAGACAAATGTCAAATAAAGAATTTTCATTACACAAAAAGCTAGAACTGCACAAAACCTTTAATTTATTGACTTTCTATAAGTTATGCTAAAATTAAAATAATCTTGTTTCGTAAAGTGTTAAAGAATGTCGTGCGAGATGCTAAAGTATTGTGAAAAAGTCGTACAAGAAGTGCAATTATGTGTATGAAAGTGGACTGAATTTGCTAGCGCCTCCGTTTCGTTGTCTCCATTAGCCACCACCTCGCCTTCGCTAGGTGGCACAGATACACCATCCGTTGCGGCATCATTTCTGGCGCACAACGGAGTGCATAGCTGAATGTCGTTAGTGAAAATAAAAGATTGGACTCTGTGCACTTGGCGATCCTTTATCTGGTGGAACCGTTTGGTTTGACAGTGGGGATCGATTCTCAGCACTCCAAATACAGTTGGGTCGAAACATTAGTTGACACCTCAATTACATTGCCTATCAGCCACAATGTCCAAAACACTAAAGCGACCAGTGGCTGGCGAACGGCCCAGCTGCTACATTCCCAGTCGACTGGAGGATCGACGCAATAGGAATCGAACATTGCGACAGGAACGTCGCCGTAAGCCAGAAAAACCGGATGATTTCGTGACATACGAGGATAGCGACAGCGAGGAGGAAACGCCGAGTCAACAGCATCAGATCCTTAGTACATCGTACAACTTCGTAGACTACATAAGAAGCAGAGAATCAGACTTGCGTGAGGAAAGGATCATGGAACCGGCCTATGCCAGCAGGCACATCCTGACGCACGATATGTTTAGAGAAACTCCGATCTCTTTGGGTAGCATCAACAAGGTATTTTGCTCTCAGTGGCTCAGCAATCGACAAGTCGTCTTCGGTACCAAGTGCAATAAGCTGATGGTGTACGACGTCAACATGCGACGAGTGGACGCGATTCCGACGCTACCCAACAGCCACGGGACCAGTCCCGATACGCAGTCAGGCATTCACGCATGTCAGATCAATCCTAGCCACAGCTTGCTAGCGACTGGTGCACGACATTCGGCCGATATTGCACTCTACCGGTTGCCTACGCTAGATCCCCTTTGCATTGGCGAAAACGCGCACCGTGACTGGGTGTTTGATATGTGCTGGTTGGACGACCAGTTTCTGGTGTCCGGATCGCGTGATACGAAATTGGCGCTCTGGCGCATTAACGAAGATCTAATGGACTTCCCAGTGGCGAAGGACGGCGAGGAAGAGCAGGACGTTCCGAGCTATGCGCACATCACGCCCGTCGCCGTGAAGGATTGTCGTGGTGCACAAAAGATTCGTGCTATCTGTTTCAACAAAGAGTATCGCGAGCTGGCCCTACTATCGCTAAACGGTTACATGCATCTGTTCAATGCAGAAACATTTTCACAGAAGCTGTCGCGGAAATTACCTAATTGTCAGGAAAACGTGTGTATAGCTTGCCAACCAAACGGGCTGTATGCTGTTGGATGTCGTTCGTACACACTTCTGCTAGACCCGAGAACTTTACAGGTAAATAAGATAAAAAAGTTAGATGAATGTTCTAGTGTAGTAAAATAGTAAGCCGAAGTATTTTACGTTAAATGAGGGTCCATAAGAACCTTACTATAGGGACGCCTGATTTATGCATCAGTATCGATACTTCCATTTATAAATACATTATATTAACTTATTGATACACCTACTTACTATATTTATTTATTAATTTAAAATCTTTTTTGTCATCATGGATTTGACGTAGATTTTGGTATAAGAATAAAATGATAGGCTCCCGCTAATGTTTCTTTCGTTTACTTTTTGCCATAATTTATATATATATTTCATCTCTCATTGGTATACTAATTTTCCTGTTCTTTACAGTCAGTGAAAAAGATCGCCTCGCGTTACAGTGGTTGTGGGATTCGTTCAGCGAGCTTCCAGGGCAACATCCTCACCATCGGGACCGGTATGGGAATGTTGATGTTTTTCGACATACGAGCTGGGAAATATTTGGAATCTTGCATAAACTCTTCACGAACGGTGGTACTTAAAGCTAGTCGAGGCTATGTGGTAAGTGGTGGTGACTTTGCATACATACCCAATTTGACCGAAACAGTCGCTCATGGTGCTCTTCGTATCTAGGCACAATTCCCGGATGAGGAAATCGACGGCTTCCAGCAGAATAAGTACTTGCCTGCTATATACACGCACTGCTATGACAGTAGTGGAACAAGACTTTTCACTGCAGGCGGACCGTTGCCGGCAACATTGATAGGCAACTATGCAGGAATTTGGCAGTAGAGGCTTGGGAACCAACACTGGTTTTTAGGCACATTCGGGAATACGTTACAATCACAATTAAGGTAATCGCAAATTACGTGTGCGTGTGACTACGAATAAAATGTAATGTTGATCCAACATTTTTGCTACTCTCAAACTCGTTTTGCAAGTTGAAATTTGCTTCGGCTTGTAAAATAAGATGGGACAGCGTTAAACATGATCATAATTTCTGATTCGTTTATTTGTGTTAGTTTATTATTATGTAAAAAAAATCTAGATTTGATGTGTTTTGATATTTTTATGTTTTAATACAATTTATATATTACGCATGCATAATGGATGAGAGAAAGCTTACTGGAAAGACCGTATGAGGCCCTTCCGCAATACGTACGCATAAAGGCGTATGTTTGGAAAATGATAGTGTTGTAACTAGTGCTGGGTATTGTGCGACTGTGGGCACAACACCTTGCACCTCGTGTGGGTGTGTGTGTGGGTTTATGTGCAGAACACACTGATCTTTGCTACATTGCTCGTCATTAGTTGTATTGTAAACTGTAAAAGAAAATAAGTACATCTACAAAACATCGTTGCTATAGCTCATGCAAAGATGATTAATCATAGTTTTTTAAGTGGGATTGCTGATCGCGAATGGAATGTCCAGTTTAGGCAAGATAATTAAAAATAAAATAGACTTTCTTAAAAAAAACGCTAATAAATACTATCTAGAAAATTATAAACAATACAGCGATATTTTTTTCACTAGCCAGTAGACCGTCCGAAAGTACCGAAACTACATAAAATAAATATGTAAAAAATAACATGGACAGCAAAGGCGACTTTGTTATGAGCTGAAGTTACCGTCCAAGGCGTATCCATCTACTTCAATAAAGGCTCAATGTGATTTCTACATTTATATTAGCGTTTCGAATGGGATTGTGCTAGCAATATTGAATGAACCAACTTTAGTTTAACAGTCAGTGCATGATCGAGTATCACCATGTTAATGCATATTATACGTATGATTACCCTGTACAAAGCGTTTTGGCATGTTCTTTTACCAATCAATCGTATCGCAGAACTACTGAAACACGCCGAGTAGTTAATACCGTTCTCTGATGCTCCTCAGAAGTGTCCTCATAGATAATGAATGCATAGATCGCAACTTAGGTGTCTGCATTTCAAAACATCACATATCAATCGGAGTCAAGCAGATACTAATGTCGTCCACGTCGTAATCGAAGGGATTTTCAAATATTTGAAGTTTATGTCACTGATAAAAGAACGCCGCGTCTCCAATTGTCTTTTCAATTGCAAAGACAGAGTACTGAAATTTTTGCAAACAAGTAAATCACAATTGTTAAAAGCCACAAGGTAAAATTCTAGATACCAATTCACGCAGAGCACAGATCTAAACATATTTTTCAACAACAATAATTACTTTCCTGCATGGTGCTATAGGTTGGGAAGAAGGTTTGAAAAACGTTTCTTTCAACGAGTAAAAAACGATTCGTTTAGTAGTAAATGTATCTTTTCAATTTCTTATTCATTATCTCATGATCAGGAGTTTTGACATTTGTTTTTTTTTTAACAGTTCACTCAACGTTTGTTTTTTAAGTTATCTTTCTCTATTGTTTCTCTGCTTAATCAGCCTAACAAAAAACGAATACATCAACAATGTTTCGCTCGTACGAATAATAATATTAATAATAATATATGTAATTAATATATAATATATGCATCTTTAGCATATGCTCCTAATATTCCACAATTCCGTTGCCCCGACATCACACTTCCTTCGTATCCTAACGAAAATGGTTTACATTTTTTGTGCACTGTCCATCCTAGCTAAAACACAAGTTACCCCTTTATAGTATACTTTTCCATCGGTTCCCTTTTAATTTGCGCGCTTTAACTATAAATCTCTCGCTCTCTCTTTTTTTCTCTCATTCTCACACTCTCTCTCTCTCTCTCTCTCTCTCTCTTTTCTCTTACCATTATTCTCCATTTTATTTGTTCTAAGCCAGAGTACTACACGCATGATTTTCCAGTAGTTCTACCACTTAGTCCCATGCTGCAGCGCTTTACACATCCATGTAGTCGTTTTTAAACTATTTTACAATACAATTGAATCAAAACGAAACAAACGCAATATTAGTTAAAAAGTGTATAAAGAACACATTTTGGAGAAAAATGGCTACCTCATTAGCAAAGTCTAATGGAGCCACAGAATTCATTTTTTTTTTCAACTGAAACGTACATCATGGGCAACGAAACAAACTATTGATTACGTCTCCCCGTGACCTGCCTCTTGCGAAGGTAACATGAGTGTAAGCCGTCCTCGTAAGATATCGTATATTAAACCATTTGTGCTACGAGAATTATCTTGCCTTTCGTTTTTGCTTATGTGCCGTTCTTTACCCAAATTATTTCTGTTCTACTGTTGAGATTCCGGATGGATATCAGCTGACCGTATCGATACCGATCCAATACTATGTTTCAGCCTCACATAGGCTCTAGCAGACATGATCGTTCGATCCATATTGAATTCATCACATATACGCTTTTGCATACGAAAGACATAGACAGAGAGAGAGAGAGAGCGAAAGAGAGAGAGAGAGAGAGAGAGAGAGAGAGAAAGAGAGAGGGAGAGGGAAGAAGTTGGAAAAGAAAAGGAAAAGAGAGAGTGGAAGAACCATAACATTGTCGTAGTATATACGAAAGCTATTTTGAAAAAAGATATAATTTATGATTCGGTCAATCCGTTGCAAGAATGATGTGTCTATAAAAGGAAATTATCGAATATATCATTCTTATTTCTCTTTGTTTTCTTCAATACATGGCTAAAATATGAATGCCAGGCGTGTTTGCCGGGCGTGATGGTGTCAATAAAAGGTTATCGCCTCATACGTTAAAAGTAAACGGATTTTAGTATGCAACCCACAGTTGCATCAGCTCGATGAAGGAGATCGATAAAGGCGTCACATTTTGCACACATTTTCAAGCATAATCAATCGTGGGACTTTGTTTGCGTACTTGACAGTCACAATAATAGAGCACTTCTTATTGCAAATTCTTCACCGAACAAAAAACACACATACACACATACACACATGGAAGATGTATCGTTTTTTTCTAAAACGAAACGATATTCTAACGATGTTTTCTTTTTTATGCAGCCGCCGTTTCATCCATTCCTTACAAACTACTCGCCTTTCGATACAAATGTTGCATCTTGAGAACGAATTTTCACCTAGTAGGTAAATTGGATGTTATGTGCATAAGTTATTTTGGTGCTGCTTTAACTACTATGTGTTCTTATCGCGTATCACACGCACTCAACTACGTTAAACATTTATGAAGATTAAAAAAGAACAAAAGAAATGAACAATATCTATCTCTGTCCGTTCCTTTGCACAATATTGGTGTAGAGTCTTATTATAAATTCGAATCATTTCATTTTTCCATCTGTAGATAGGATGTGATTTTTTGTTGTTTAGCTTTCTTAAAAAAGACAACATTCAATATCGTTCAGTTTCATCAAATGTCGTGCTACGGTGTCTATCTGGCAGATTAGGAATGCAGTACAGGTTTCACAAAAAATAAAAAATAAAATAAACTACCACAAAAGCCACATATTTGAGATTACAAAATGATGCACTTGGAAATCGACGGTGCGTTCAAATGCACATCAAGCAACAGGGTGTGTAATAGTATTATCAGATTTAGGCTTATCTTGTAAAACAGAGTATATTTGTTAGTTGCGCTGACCGTTGATCATTAAACCGTACATCTAGTTTAAAACCTTGGTATATAGTTGAGGCAGATTCACAATACCAGTAACATCTACGAAGAATGTGTTTGTGTATGTTTGTGTGTTGGTTTTGAGGAGGAAAAGGCCTTCTTCGGCATATCATGGAGTGAGAACAGTAGATAATTGTTTCACAAAACGGCACACCTCTGCCTGACTGCGGTAGAAACGCGACCCGCGATGCATATATGCTTTGCAAAGCTTGTTTTATAAAAAAAAAAAACAGTGCTGCTGTAATACGTTCCTGCTATGGAATGGTTTTCAAACTGGAAGAGTGCACGCATTTGGATCCGGTTGAGTTAGCGAGCTAGAGAGCTGTATATGAATCAGTGTATGATGTACGCTGTTGTAAACAGATAAACCGTTCTTCAGTTCAATTTTTATCGCAGATGACGAACATTTGTTTCTCGAAATTGCACGCATAATACGTTGTTTTGCTTAACGAAAAGTATTCGAACTCTACTGCTGATTGCTTGTGGCAATCATTACTAAGTTTTTAGTCAGTGTACGGTGGTTGTCCCATGATGTACTCCTAACGCTTCCTTCGTTCTCTAGTCGGGACGGTAGTACATTGAAAACTTTTTAACCTAAACTTGCCTTACTGTTTAACGAAAAATGATAATTATGTCAAAAAGAATTTACAATTTACTCGAATAGTTCGAATTTTGGTGCTGCTTAATGCTGATCGTTTCATTGTACGTTGCTGTGCGTCGCGATTGATAATTATGATTTGTTACGTTGGGATCATCATCATTAACACCGTAAGCAACAGTGATCACCAATTATTAAGGCAAGAGGTGTTTCTTTGAACGCTGGATCAGCCGCATAAAAAAAACAAAAACAAAACGGGTGCTTAATAGAACCTCCGATGAATAAAATAAATAAATTAAACGTTCCGCGCGTTATGGGTTTGACACACATTGCATCGCAGGACATTTGTATCTGTGTGCCTATGTCCTTTTTTGGTGATACTCTAATGGAAAGTAGTTCATGATGATTGTCCCGTGCGGCAAATGTTTCAAAATGCCACCGTCGAGTATTGCGAGCAGCGATCACAAGGCGTTTTTCTCTCCCTACGCTAGCATTGCGTTAGGGGATCACCTCCGTCCGCGCTGCGCATCAGCACATTCCGGTGGGGGTAAAAGTGGGCTAAGTTTGCGTCGGAATAGTGTTGGGTAATCGGTGTTAGGCTACCAATTCCACCACTGTTACTGAGCGCTGTATTACTTCCCGCGCTAACTATACCTACCGCCGCACTGTTGCTGGAATTTGATAAACAGGAGGTGTTGGCGGATGGAGACGAACTATTAAGAGTACCACCGCCGCCGCCACCACCACCACCACCGCCAGTTCCGGCGGCCACAGAAGCTGCGGCGGCATTTGCTGCCGCCATGACCGCAGCCGTAAACCCTGACCGAGGCATATGCAGATAGTTGTCGTCACCAATCGGTGCCTGCCGGCTACCGTACTTGAGGTCGCGTGCCAACATCGACTTGTACTTCCGGTGAATCTGCTCGAGCGTGCAAGCAATTTCGTTCAGTTTCTTGATTGTTTTCCGGGCCGCCATCGGATCTTCGTATGCGGTACCGTTCAGAGCCGGATCCAGAACTTCCAGGCTGGCGATGTTGGCAATGATTAGTGAATGCAATCGCTGCAGGTCGCGCGCCGGATCGAGGGCGGTTGCGAGGTCCATCTGAATTGGGCTAGACGAGGAGACGGGCGTACATCCCGGAGCATATTGGTCACTTTCGTTGCAGCTGCAGCAAAGAGAAACATTGATCATGTGATTAGCACAGTTTGCCAAAAGAATCGACCAGTGTTGATACTCACCATGTCCAGGCACTGTTAATGTACGCTCGAGGATGAAAGATTACCAGGCGAGCTTTGTTGCTTTGACAAATCTTACTCAACAAATCAACCCACTCCTTCTCCTCCACACAGTTTGCCGTTTGCACAAAAAGGGGACGCTGGTCGTTTTTTATTATCTGAAAGTATAGAGAGGACGGCATTTTATTGACACTGCTTTTTGAATACTGTTGAAGATTTGTAAGGCCCTTTCAAGGACGGAACCTATCGTCACGTTTTGGAAGCGTTTATGTAAGTAATAGTATAACAACTTACACAACAATAAAACCTCATTTAGTCCTTATAAGATACATAATCGCCTTAAACTAAGATATATAATAAGTTAGCGTCTTGTAGCATCAGGATTGCAGTACAATTCCCATCGGCGATGCAGTTGATCCCGAGGATTCCCTATCGAAGTCAGATCAATGACCCAGTTATGCAAATAAGCGTAGCTTTTTGCTCCTGTTGTTATACTTCAAAGAAAAATATAAGCAAATCAAGACGTTTCACTAACAGGGGCAAAATGCAATCCAATCAAACAGTGGCGCAACGTGTCCATTTCAATTAGTCGCGCAATAGCGCCATGGGCAGCATCTGCATTTTTTAAATGGAAAATAAAGAAGATTGCAACCTGGCTGGTGTAATGCGCCAAACAGAAGCCCGTATATGGCACATGCATGTGACCGGAATATGCGACCATCGCTTTTAATGGATGGAATATTAAAAAAGCACTGAATCGACTTTGTGACGGCGTTGTGTACCGTAGGCAGTAGAATAATGGTCGTCGATGCAATTAGCATTTATTATTTCAGAACACATAGCAAATAGGGAGAATGCCTTCTAAATGGCTAAATAAAGCACAATCCAAATTTGCCAGGCCGTTGGAGATCAATAATAAATTAGTATTATAAATATGTGCACCAACATATATCAACAATATTTCAAATAAAATATACACTCATTACGGCCAGTAAACATGATTATATAACATGCCAATTAGAAACTACCATGCGTACAATAACATAACGTGCGCGTTGTTCTTGCATGTCCTGTTCGTGCCAATAACGCATTTATCCTTGAGCGACCTCGGAAAGGAGCATCATCCAATTCTATGAATGGATATGGGATTTTTTTTTTCTATTACCAGCCACACAGTACGATGAACTTAGCTGCTCCCCGAGCAAACAATGAATGAAGTATCAGATATCGCCATTTACCCGAGCGGGACAGAAGCCAGAGGCTGTGCAAATAAACGTTCATGAATGGAAAAACAGTTTCCCACCATGCAGCCTGTATTGGGACGCCTGCGCACTGCGGCCATCGGTCGCTCTTGGTATATACAGCATGAAAGCAGCATAACCCAAAACATTATGGAAAACCACCGCCAGCCACCATATTCCACCATACCATTCGACTAGACCTATTAGGTTCGCTTGGAGCGGTAAAATATGAACTGGCCCCAATTCACGGGTACATTTAGCAAAAGACGACAGTACTGAACGAACCATACCAGTGGAGAGTTTTTTCAACCTTTGATTTCAAAGAAACCTATGAGAAATAATAAAAAAAGGGAAACTACTCCGAACGCTACGCCGCAATCGTGTCGACAATGTGTCTCTTTCTGGGGCGTAATTTACCGTCCCTACGTCGTGTTTCGTTCAATTGTTTTCTCAAACTATTGTTAATCTTCTTTCCTACGATCATCTCGCTCACGCTACGCTATGACTTTCGGTCACTCTGCTCTGCACAACTAGCTGCTTTATACCTTTCGCGTTTACACATCCATTTCGAAACACCTTGTCACGGCAGAGCATTAAAATGTGCATGTGCGTGCCTGTCGGCTTCATGTATCTTGGGTGATGCTAAATTCTTTTATTCCATTCATTCTGATGTTGCGGCAATGTGGGCCAGCCGCCATGGTATACGTTGGTTGGGGTGGGGAAAAGAGAAGCATTGGTATTGGGGCATTTTTTACTCTCATTTGCCTTACTATTCCCACAATTATGTTGATTATGTACAAACCACCCCCACGTTACAATCGTTAATGATGAAGGCGTTTTTTTCTGCCATCATCGGGCCACCTCTCAAGCTTATTCCACCGGGCGCGTAATGTGTGTTATGGTGCGTGCAGTGAAAGAAAATAGTTTCTTTTGAAATGAATTTGTAACTAGCTACCTCTGTTACAATTCAAACATGTATGATTGAATATGCTTCAAACATATATACCATAAGCCACATAATGAACAGGGAAGAATAGATTATTACAAATATTAAAGCGTTTCATCAAAATAAATAAATACAATTTGTGGCAATGTGGCATATGGCTTGGCAATTACTATGATTAATTTATGATTTATATTGTCCGTTCAACAAAAAAGCTTGTACAGCATTATACAACACAAGTAATTGGTTTCTAAAATAAAAAACCGTATTAAATAAATAAATATTAATCAATACCGTACATGTGATTAATAAACATAATATCACGAAATCAATCAATAAAGTCCGCAGCAAAGTGGAAATAAAACTAATGCATACCTGAAAGATATTCTGCATTTTAAAGCTCCTCTCGTTGAGCCGCTCGACAGCCAGTATATCAGCCAGCGGTATATCACAGATGGGTCGTTTTCCCTTGGCCTTTGCGTAGCTTAAAGATTGTGTCGTCAGCCGGAAGTAACGCTGCTTGAAGTTCCGTCTGCCGAACCTTTTGCGTCCTTGGGCACGTTTCGTCATCATCCTGCATGCGCGTGTTGGATATGGTAATGGATAAAAAAAATGAAATTTTGAATGTGAAAAATGATTACTGTTGATCAGTAACTAAGCAAACATAATCTAAAAATAATGGTTAGCAGGTGACGAATGAATTTTATTTTCTTCTAAACAAGCAAATAAATTGGCTTAAGAATTAAAAGACGAACAAAAAAACAAAAGATAACGAACGAATAGATCAAAAGAACAACAATATACGCATTGTACATGCGCTCAGTAGCTCAAATTTTTCATTGTTTTCGTGCGCACTAGCATATGAAGATGCACTGAAAGAGACGCTTGAGAGGCTTTTGATAACTACCTATAAACAATGGATAGTGGAGGAAATGGAGGAAAGAGGAATGGTTAGGTGAGCAGCTGTGATTGTCACCCCTCATTCGGTGGTGGATCCTAAGTTCATTTCACGCGCCGTTGATCAAGAACAATATTAAAACATTACACCAGTATTCTCTTTGGGT
Organism: Anopheles farauti No. 4; assembly: GCA_000956215.1. Classification (NCBI taxonomy): domain Eukaryota; kingdom Metazoa; phylum Arthropoda; class Insecta; order Diptera; family Culicidae; genus Anopheles; species Anopheles farauti No. 4. The sequence continues at coordinate 25,664 of JXWZ01005419.1, read as the reverse complement.
AAAAAAAAAACAAAATAAACTGAAAATATTCTTGTAAAATAATGCACTAGTCACTAGTATATTTCTGAAACATAATATGATTTTTTTGCATCATTTACAAAATGCAAACAATTGTTGATAGTATTCAATATTTACAAACTCAAAACAATAGAAACATTTATTAAAAATAAATTACAATGCAATAAATCGAATCAAGCATATCGAATAAAAAGTTGTAAGGAGTAATGGAAGGATTGCAACCGAATGTTCAATGGAATCAACAGAAAGAAAACGAGTCAACAGCTACCTCCAGCCACACTTACCATTCTCTTCCCGGAAGAATAATACGGAACATTCCCATCAGAATTGTGATAGTAATGATGTTTGTGCATTTTACAGAAAAACACACATTCGTTCGCCCACGAAGATGAAATTTAATGTGTTTTTTTGTCGAATTATTTTCGATCGTAAGTATCAATCGTTCAGTTACGTTTGGCGCACGATGCGTGAAACGGATAATAGAAGGAAAGATACAATTGGAAGAAAAATAGAAGAAAATAGATATACATAAACGATGGAAACGGAAATGAAAGGTACCAAAACTGTTGAAGATATGTTATTAGTAAACAATAAAACGAGCATGTAGCGAAAAGAATTATTGCTGTTTCCAATAAGTAACGATCAAATTTCGATTTTCGTGTTTAAAATACACGGATTACTATGCTGTAGTGTAATGAGGTTCAAAAGAGAGATATGGAGAGAGACAAACATGTATAACAAACAGCAGAGTAATAAGGGACATGTTTGGGAATACCAAGGGACATCCTATAGACACACTAAACACTCAACATCATACAAGGTGTTAGGGGGTGCGTCGACGAACTATACCATAAGTCTACTCCGAGATGAGGTATCGGACATGTTATAACTTTAACGCTTTGAAATATTTGAAACTTACCCTTCCTTCAAGACTACCGGTTCCAGTACACTCGATTCTCCTCCGCCGGCATTGGTCGTTCCGACGGTAGAGATAACCTCCAGGAAATGTTTAATCGCCTCGACGTGTTGCTCCGTGCAAAACTTCTTATACAACTGCTCGGTGTACTTTTCTTTGCACGGTTGTTGTGCCGATCGCGAACTAACCAAGTTGCCCATCGATTGGATTGTTTTCGAGATCAGTGTAAGAGTGCGCGTTGTTTGTTCATCCTGGATGTATCGATAGAGAAGACAAAAAAGAATGAAAAACTCAAATTACTCAAATTGGGAACAACCGCAAGAACAGTTGGTCTTTTCCACCTAGGATGGCAAACATTTGGCTCGGCTCGTGGCTAGTACGCGTGTCCTCGGTAATAACTGGGGTGATGCTTCATTCACAAACGCAAAATGTTCATACCACAAGAAGCGCGTTATCGAGTGAGAATGAAAAAAAAATCAATGAATGGAAGGCGCTTGAAAAGTGTGAGCGCAAAAAGTGTTCGGTCGATAAGATAAGATTATTAATCCTTACCGAGCGTATGACGGTCTTTACAGCGTCTGGTGGCTGTAGCGAATATTTTGCGTCATAAGCAGCTGCTCAAAATAGCTTCAAAATGATTCTTTATCATTCAGTGTGTTACTATTTCAGCAGCATACATCTAATCGTAAGACCCAAGGTAGGGTAGAAAAGCGACCGAAAGTTTGAGGTGTTTATCGATCAAACAAAGATAGCTCATCATAAATGGCATGGGCTTAGGTAAAAGGTATTTCAGAAAAACCGGAAATAAAAATTGATAAACAACGTAAATATCGATTTTCAATGGAGAATAATATTTTTGCGCGAGTCATGATTATAGCGATAACGCGCAAAAAAAAAAAAGAAAGTCAACGCCGGATTAAAAAAATCTTAAATACTCACCACTGGTTCGGTTGTTAAATCGAATAGTTTCGGGCCCAAGATAGCTGGTGCAAAGAAACGCAAAAAGATGAACCCCGATACGACCGAATAGCGTACCTCCTTGTTCTGCGGGAAGTACTTGGCCGCACATTCGCGCAGATTGTGGAAAATTTCGCACAGTATCGGTGGACACTTTACTGCACTTTTCGTAATTGCCTCGAACACCTTTCCCACGTAATCCTGTAGGTTGTGCAGGTTGCCCTCGATCTGGCTGACGTCCTTCACCCGGGTCGGATCGATTTCGCATGGCTTTTTCTCGGCAAAAATTTCCTCAACGATCGGGCGCAGCGTGGCGTGCAAATAGTGCAACCCGGACAGCCGCATCGCCTCGTCCATCATCTTCGAGACCAGCGTGTTGCCGCGAAAGATAGTTGTCGGATCGGTGAGCTTCGAGATTTCGTGGTCCGCTAGCGCTTTGATCATCGGAGCTATCACGTTGGTGTGGGTGAATAGGCGCACCAGCGGTTGCGCAACCTCTGTCTTGTTGTGGCTGATCTCACCCAGAATGTGCACGGCGCTGGCCGTGATCGGCTTTTGTTCAATCGATTGAATCAGCACGTTATACAGCTGATCGTAGGTCGCCAGTGGAAACACATGATCCGAAGTGTAGTTCAGCTTGAGCCGTAACGAGCCGAGTGAGTTGTCGCAGGATAGTCGAGTTCCGGGAGGAGTAGCGCAGGTGCGCATGGGCCGGGATTGGCTTGTGCGCGGCTGTAGGAAGTACCACGCACTTGGCTGGACCGCGTTTTGCTGCTGTTTCCCCCGCAGTGGTAGCCGTATCTCACCGAGAAACACATCATCACCCATGCCCGGGCTGGCGTGCTTGAAGCTAATGACGACCTCGCAAAGATCCGCTCCGCCGAGTGGCATTACCGTGTACATGTTGTTGCTATCGCTTTTTGAGGAGTCACTCCCGCACGCGTCGACGCACAGATCAAAGCTGAACGTTTCGTCAAACGCCGGGTTTATAGTTTTCTTGCGCACTTTCGTGCGCTTTGTGATGGTCTTTTTGTTCGAGTAATGTGCCACCACGATCGCGTACGGATCACATAAACCATTTTTGCGCGCTAAATCCAGACACTCGGTGAGCTTGATCATGATCCGACTGCTGACTCCACTAGTAGTCAACAATCCGCCGGTGCCACCGCCTAATCCATGCCCGTGACTGAGTTCTCCATTACCCCCCGCACCGGTGGTGTACAGTGACAGCAGCAGGGGCGATGTATGGCTGGAATCGTATATTTTCAACAGTGGCGTCATCGCATTTCCGCCACCACCGCCACCAGTTACACCACTGCCATCGACGACAGATCCTCCGAGGAGTGTGTGTGCGTTATTATTTCCCTTATTTGGATAAAATAACTTTAGATTTGTACTATTCACAGAACTGTTCAATTGAACCGCCATCAGCGCATTGTTCGATGGGGGATTGGGTGAGTGGGACAACTGGTAAGGAAGGACGCCACTGTTCTCTTTCGAATCACCGCCGACCACCATCAAACCAGCGACACCGCCCCCCGTACCACTGTGATGATTCAAATGGTGATGGTGAAGATTGTGCTGATTCAGATGATTTTGGTGAAGAAGCTGCTGCTGTTGTTGCTGCTGTTGCTGTTGCTGCTGTTGTTGTTGCAACCGTGATAGTGTTGTTGGTTGGGTGAAGTACCGATAGTCCTCGAACTCGCCCGTATGCTGCTTCAGATTCCCTACTCCGTCATCGATGCTAATCAGCAGATGGGCCATGCCCTGCACCTCCGAATCTTCATCGACCGGGCGCAGGGGAAACCAGTGATCCTTGTGGTTGTACTGGTGCAGATCTTCGCGCCGAATCGCAATCTTTCCGTACGGCTTGTCTTGCTTCAGGTGCCGGTCTCGGTCCCATACGTAGACGGACAAATAGCGGAACGGACGTGGTATTTCAAACTGAAACTCTTCGCCAAAGAACGGCGCTAACGTCCGTTCGATGGTTGGCGTCCGACAGATTTCCTCCTGATCGAGCGCGATCGTACAGTACACATCTCGGTTTTCCTTTGATGACGCCGTACCTCCATTACTGCTACGTCCGACGAGGCTTTTTGCTTCTCCTGTAAAAAATAGGAAATTAGTGAAAAAAAAACTGTTATTCACTTTTGTTAAGACATTCATCACCCTTCGTAGTTCATGATGGCCATCTATTAATATTCCGACCACGTGATACGACGTTATAGCAAATGTGGTAACGATACGTTAATTTTCACCTTCATGACGGCAAAGACATTTAAATGACATTGCAAGAAGCAAAGCCATATACCGTACTCCATTCTTAAACTGAGGCTCGCTTCGGTTCCCCACTCAATCGATAAACCCTTTAAATGGAACGTAGAAAATGAAAGGGAGCAAAAAAAACCCCGCTCTGCTCTCTTGCGTTTATGGGAAATTGATAAGGCCAACGCCGACACCGTGACAGTACGTGATGACTATGACGGCAACTTCACCAGACTCACAGGCGACATAACGCTGTCATTGGTTTTGCTAATATAAAATCGCGAACATGTGATGTCATTTTCCATTTCACGCTTCGTTGAGTATGATTCGTGTGTAGTTGTGTCATTTGAGTGAAATAGTACGATACTTTTCCGACCTCTATCTCTCTTGCCTCACGATCATTGTGTATCATTCATATCATTCATCCAACTCTACTTCCGGCAGTGCGAGGCTAATGAATCATTAAGGCATCTTAACACACCACATCAGCTTACAACATTAAGCAGAACAAATATGTGCTCGGGTTCTTCAGAACCTTGAAGCAATAAATTCCTGCCAAAAAAAAACCTACCACTGAGGTCCATCGCAAGGAGCGATCAATATTGTTAGTCTGTGATTTTTCTCGTTGTGAATGATTGATGTGTGAAAAAAAACTCATACAATACCGTCGCACCATTGAGTTATGAATGAAGTAAGTAAGGGCATTTGATTCACCATTCTATGTCCGTGCGACATCTGCGCATGTCAAACGGTGGGTGGGTAACCCTACTCTTACCCTCCATTGAACATCGCATCGTCACCTTCCAAACGATGGCAAAGGTGTTTATGTACCAAAGTGGCATGACACATTTCGAAAAAATAAAAAACACACAACCCATAAACGTTAAATGGTCGGGTTCGATGGCAAGCACGACGCGTATCTACATACGATTGACAATAATTGACAGTAAATTAAGCCATCAGGCGGCGCTGAGGAATCTTTCTCCTATCCCTCCTTTTCGTTAGTCATTCAGGCAAGCGGAAAACGCGTACTTTATACGTCATGTGCCCCGGGACAGGAGTTTCAGTCCAGAAAAACGACCGATTCGCAGTTTGCTTTCCCCGCTTCCAGGAGAGGCGCTCTGTCTGGCTGCTATTCAGCTGTCAATATTAATCTTCATTCATAACGAACATTCGCTATTCTACACCACCCACTCACACACCCACCGTATTTCGATCGATTTCGGCTCGAAAGAAACACTTCAAGGTTTGTGCGCACTGGCAGCCATTCGCGAGCGGTAGATTCATTTCGGGAAGGTCATTATTTTGCGCTTTGCTCACGAGTGTTCTGTTTCTTATGAATCGTATTCTACTGCATACAGTTTCTACCAGTATGAATCGGAAACGGTTACACTTTCTTCGGTTGGTTCGCCAAGCCCAAGGCGTTCGTTTTCGTTACTACTCGATTGTTGAGCATTTCGAAGCTATTATTTGGTTAATTTAAGGGTCTCTTGTTTTTGCTCATTGTACAAATACTTTTTTTCTTCTTCAAAACAACAGATCGTGTGGAAAAACTCTATCAAACGGTTATTGAAATGTACGCATCACCATGCCGGCCATGTGTACACACATTCATTCCAAAGTGTAGTTACCACCGTCAATGAAACCGATACGCTGTATCTGTCCACACAAACACCACGCCGTCTCGGATCATTCCACTGCATGATTTCGCCGCAAGTGCTTTTTCCATTTTCAGCCCATATGTGCGCGCGATGTGCGGCACGGAGTGTTCCAAAACGCGTGACCTTGTCGCCGTCATCGTCGATGGTGCCGATTGCGCAAAACGCCTCGAGGCACACGATGATACCCGGGTACCGAAAACATAAAACAAAATCAGCCCTCCAAAGGTGCCACCACACCACGCGAAGATGAATGGTTGTGGACGTTTGGGAATGTTGGTGCAGTTGTATTGCGAAACTGTACTCACTTCAGTGCGTACGTGTCTGAAAAAAAATAACATAAACTAACCTAAAACCGCTCGCATTTCGATCGCATTTTCGATCGCTCTGCTTGCTTGACGGTCGCGACATGAACGTTCAAGCAAAGTCAGCCTTATTGTTTGCTTACACCTCACTGCCCAGGCCCAGCCAGCTTGCGTAAGAAGCGTACAATCAAAATGCCAACGAAGTTGCGAAAAAATGACCAAAAATGTTATAAATTTATCCGACCAGCGAGAGTGAAATACACGCGCCAGGTTCGGCACCGATGAAAGTCAAGTGGGTGGGCCACTTTAGACACTCCAAATCGAATCTAAATACACACTGACTGTGCTCCTGAGAAAAGTGGTCACCGCTGTTTTGCTTGTATTTCGCACGCCCGCGGCTCTCGTCTAGTCCTTCATCTGGGATTGTCGATGTTAAGTATTTAACGAAAAATACACACGCACACACACGCACGGCGAGCGCGTTTAACATTCGCTTGTGTGTCCAACGCCGCAAGCGTTTAGTGAATGAAACTCATTAACAGCTACATGCGAGCTACCGCACTGCCGCCCATCACAGCGAACCCGATTCCGAAAACGCTGTAGGGAGGAGGTGGGGTTCGTTCGAGCATTCGTTCATATTTAAATTACCCTTGCACAAACCACCACCTTTGGGTGTTCCAGTTAGAGGTAGCACCCCCTCCCCCCCCCTCTCTCGCTTTCTCGGCTTCGGTCGTAAGAGCAACTTGAAATAGCTTGGCCGTGAGCAGTTCCTTCGCCTGAGTTCCTCCTGTTCCGCTTGGTTCGGAGCTAGCTTATCGGGGCCGGAAGTGATGAATTACGTTGCTATTGGCTTTTACAAACGCTGCCACTACTAATACCAAGAACGTCTCCGCTTCGCGCCGGCAAGAGATAGTGACTAAAGCGGGCGCGCGCGCGTGTGTATGTGTGTACGAGTAACAAGCGCCAGCCCCCGCGACGAGCAGCCGCAATCAAGATGATGCAATGAGATGTCTGTATGCACCCGGCGGAGGGTCTGATTAGATGAGACTTTTCCTTCTCTTCTGGCGTTCATAGGTGGAGTGTTCGAGGAGTTTTTTGCATAAAACGAGTTTAGCCGTTTAGAGAGACGCTCTTATTTGGGCCGTAAAATTTGGGAATCATTTGACAGATGCACACCATAGCGCATGCTCGATGGTATAAGTATACTGATTCATTACTGCCATGGAACCGGAAGTCGTGCCCACTCATCAACGACACCGGAAATTCTTCTGAAAGTTTACGCTTGTCCGCGTTCAACGGGGTCCATTTAAAAAACAATCTCAAAATCCATGCAATTTGATTCGATGGTCTGTATACTATATCATATAAACAATAAACAATGTAATTGGTAATATTCAACAAAAAAAAAAACAACACTCGATCTGTTCCTCTCCGAACAAAGAATTGTTTGCTTTGACCACGTTCATTAAGACATATTTTAAACGATCGTACAAACGTAAAGCGAAAAACTTGTTGTACATCACACGGGATGTCACAGATTGCCAGAGAGCTCTAGCTCTTGTACCACCAACACCGTCATTGTGCATATAGTGGCAGGGGCAGAAGGAAATGCCGCCGATTGTGTATCATGTTACAGCAGCAAGCAACCCACCATGCTTCGAGCTTCCTTACCCGGCGAGGCACATTCGGTGGTGGGCCCTTTTCCTGCTGGAAGGAATTTTTTTTTCTTCATTTTTTGTGCCAGTCTTTGACAAGAAGCCCAAGAAGGTTACGATCCGGATGGTTGGTTCGTTTTTTTTTTTCTTTTGGTAGTTGCAGTAGCCGCAAAGCTTGGGGTTGGCATTGGGTGAGGTTAACCGTTGAAGCGAAAAAGAAATATGCGCACACACCCATTCGAACGCTTCACGTGTGTCATCAGACATGTTATCTCACTGCCGTGATATTGTGCACATGTTTGCATAGCCAGAGTTAGAGATAATCGAATACAAACTGAGCATTATGTGGTCTTCATTTTATGATTTTTCCTAATTTATCGGCTTCTCGATTTCTAAACCATATTTATATATATTTCCAATACATCAATTTCTCGTTTAATGTTTCAAACAACATGTTTAACAAACAAAATGTTTCAAACCAATAAAGTCCCAAGACAAACATTACCGAACGCGTAATGTAAAATTGATAAGCAAACGTTAATGAGCGTCAAATGGTTTCGTTTGAAGTTCCCTAGCCTTCCGGGCACATTGTCGTGGACACGTTCAACGTAGATAGCGATAAATGTATGCACAATTATGATGTTTACGCTACACCCACCTTCCATAGTGTTTGGGTATTCTGTATCTTTTTTTATAGCACTTTTCGTTTGCTCCTTAGCGGAAGTTATTTAGTTCCTTCCTTGCCTCAAATCATCCTAAACGTGAACTATTGAAATAAATGTCGACGCGTTGGTGCATTGGTTGCCAGCTCATCATAAAAAAACATAAATAAACAGCGCCTCTTTTTCCTTCAACAGCAGAATTAACCTAAAATCTTTTAAACTTTATTTTGATTGTTTGATATTTTATGTTAATGGAAGTTCTAAGTAAAAAAACAATAACGCACATCAAACTGTTAAACCATCGTAGCAAAGCTGATCCATCGGATGCTCTGACGAAGAATCAAGTACGACCGCGTACGTAATAAGTTTGAGGTTAAGGCGGCCTCCAACATGCATCGAGAGAGCATGGCTCATCGGGGCACCAGAGCACATGGGAGATAAAGTAATTTCCTGACCGATAAGTGGCGCGCAAACGAGAGTAACCATCATCCCTCAATCTTGCTTTCCCCCGCTACGGGTGTCTCGCAGCTTTATACATTATCAACCCACGTTTGTATCAGCAACACTTCCGGCCAGTCAGTGGTGGGTAATATTGGTAAATTATTGTTGATGCTATTGATATTTGTTCGCAGTCCGCATTTAGCAACCCATGCAAGGGGGTTAGATGAGATGGACTGGCTCTTTGGTTTACAGCAACCGGTTCGGTGCGGTGGCATCGTGTGCGTTGGGTCATCGCTGTAATGACCACCGGAAATGACACTCTCTGCTCACTTTTATGCCCCCACCACGAGACATCTTCGCGACCATCGCGTTTGGTACGTGCGCGTAAATGATGTCAAGCGTCAAACGGAACAGAGAAGCTAGTAAAAAAAAATAGAAGCTACAGCAGTAGTAAGCAACCACCTTTATACATCCAAAAGGTGCCGCCCGTGGCTCTTAACGACACATCGAGAAACACACATTTCATGTTGGGGGTGTGGTTCGGCCGGTCGATTCCGATTCAATAATGCCCACGCACACACGTCCCGAGCTGAATGTCTCAGGTGTATTATTCACCCAAGTGTTTGCAGGTCCTCATCGATAAAACGCGTCATTTGTAACGGCTAGCTCCGTTCACTATGTAAACCTTTTAAGCTGATTTCTTCGATAGCACAAAATGAGAGACACACTACCCAGCAAACACACAGTTTAGATCGTTGAACAAACTTGATTCGCATTCTTTCAAAATTGCTTCCTGTTCAATCACACTTCCGCTGGATCTTTTTGCGTAACGTACACGATCGACTTTAGTCGTATCTGTCTCACAAGGGACCGCCGTTGTATTCGAGCGCTTGTAGCACTCTTCGATGGAGCACGGAGGCGTTGGAGCATTAACAACGCTGGAAAAGCAAAAGAGGGAGAAGAAGAAGAAAAAAAAACAATCATCTCCTAATAAACTCTCCGCCGAGCCGACGCTACGTGACATTCCATCGTGGGCTGCCAGTAAATGGCGACAGACACCGACGGTGACGACGATGCGTTGATCATGCTCACGATGATCATGATCATGACGATGGTGACGTCTGTCTGACGTTATTGTCACCTCCAACTACAATTAACCGTTACGAAACTTGCGCACCATTTTTTCGTTCGACGAGCGCCACATTTCCGTGCTTTGTTCATAGAATGCTCCCGATTTGTGTTGGAAAATATGCGGATGTTCGCGAGTACTCTATCGGAGTATGGGAGAAAGCGATCGGTGGAGGCGTAATGCATAAGCGGACCTAAACGGGCTTCGAGCAGGCCCCAACAACGCAACGCATCGATCCCTCTTTAGATACATGCTGATCCCTGTCCCAGAGTGCGTGTCATTTGCTTGAAGCGCGTCTCGATCGCGACTTTGTCCGTCCTCCGCACACGCGCACCATAATGAGTCGGCGGCGCCAGTGTACGGGGCTTGCCACGAACATCATGCTGCCAGCCGATGATGGTGCTGGCGATGGCGTTGAAAATCGATGGCTCTGGGTGGAAATAAAAAAAAAACTTTCGAAAAATTGAAAGTTTCTTCTGCGGGCGTTGTTCATCCGTGGGACGCATGCCTACTACCTGCTGAATGTGCGGCCACTCTGGTCTGGATTTTACTTCTCTTCGCTTCTCTCCGGGGGTGTTTGTGGTGCCCCACAAGCGACACAAAAGCGGCTGCCCACAACGAAAGCGGTTCCAGCAAGCTCGCCTCAAGGTGTACCGTCAGCTAAATGAGATTGAATGAATAATACAATATCCGTTTCGGATGGATCGTATCTTCCTACGAGTCGTTGCCGCTTCTAAATGCAAATTCATATAATCTTTCCGCTTTGATAATGTACTGGGACGTTTTGGGGCTTGCACCGTTTTGTAATATTCGTCGACACTGCCAAGCAAATGGCACATCGGAATCGCATTCATTTGCTTTTACAAACAGGATTTTTGTTTTAAATCGAGATTTGACGCATGATTGCATGAACAGTTCTTCGTCAATAGAAATGTCCTCGTAAGCCATAAAAAACAAGACCAAGGCTCAAGTTATATTCCGAAATGATTAGTTTTCCCACGTGTTTTTAGTAACACCAACACGAACGGAGCGCTAGCACGATAAGTTATGCGTTTGCAAATTGACTGCCGTTCCACTGAAGCCTTGCAGTGGTAAGGCATTAACTGCAACCGCAGCAACAATCTGTCCTGCGGCCATGACTGCCTGGACAAGCAGGTGGAAAACGGAGTGGGTGGTAGCGCGTGACTTTTCGCGTTTGACAAGTTCAGAAATCAGTAACCGGAGGGGTGGTGCGAGCCACCGTATTAGCTCGCGGCCACGAAGATTGTAATCGTCCTACACGCGTCGGCAAGCGGGGTTTAGTTTTTTTTTTTATTTTCTTCCGCAACCCTTACCCGAACATGGGCAAGTAAGTAGTCCCGGTTTCGATAATTTGGCCCATGAGCATGGTGAGGGTGGCGACGACATAAGAGGAGCGGTGTGTTTGTGCTAATTAAACCATTCAAGGTAAGGCACCTATTTCTGGTTCAGAGGGTTTGAGACAAAACCGATGGTGCGCCGATGGTGCGCCGGTGGTGCGAAATCAGATGTTGTGGAAAACTCGTACGAACGGACGAAAGAAAATCTGTAACGCAGTAAAACCTGCGCGAAAACCGCACACTCGCGAGGCGGGCCCCGATGTTTAACAAAAAAAAAAAGCCGCTAGAAAATGCTTTAAAAGCTTGCCCCCGGATGAAGTGCGTCCTGAAATCAGGCCACTGGAAGGGTACTGTTACTATTGCCGAGCCACTTGCACAGCCCTCGTGTCTATACCGAGCGCGCGCGTTATAGTGGTGATTGAGAGCCATTCGGCAACAACGCGAATTTTTTTTTGCTTTCCACAGCACGCTGCGATGGAGTAGGAAAATTGAATCAAATGGGGGAAAGGATTGAGTGTACGGTGAACCTCAACTATGCAATGCATATTTACCATGCCGGCATCTTTTATATTATTTTAGGCGGTTTACTGGTCAACGAGGGAGGAGATATGTTTTAAATTAATTTTGTTTTCTTTTTTATTGCTATTTTTTATTGGGCGTTTTAGACAAAGACGAATAATCAAAGTTGCGTTGGATACCAAGACTTACATTAACTTTGGGTACTGTTTTTTTTACAATATTTAGGTCAAATGTTGTGGAGAATGGGTAAAACTTTTCCGGTCACCACTGACATCGAAGATTAAGTGAACGTCAAACCCAAGCGAGTACGATCGAGGACTAACTCCAGGCCAATATTATTCCCGCCAGAGTTCTTTGTCTCTGTGTGCTGCTTTGCGATCGTAAAGAACATTACTAACCAGCATCGATAGATTGGCTTCATAAATGCAATGATGAATCACCGGCAAAATCCCAATACGGCATACGGCATGCCCCGGCACAATAACGATTTTGCGTTGGTCGTCTCGGTGGCCATGCCGATACCACCATCGATCTCCGGGAGTCGTGATCTAAGTCGCTAATAATCGTGGTGCGCTGTTGTGTGTTGGCGGCTTTGGCCTACAACATGAGTCACTTTTTTGTAGCTTTCCTACCGACCGGGGCTAACAACGGGGCTCAAATGAAATAAAAGCAAACGTACGAATCGCACCATTTTCATCGTGCGGCGGTTCTTTTATGGATCATCGTATGGCACGGGCAGAAACATACTGCATTGTTAATTAGTGTTTCCTGTCCGGTAGAATAATCTGCCAGTGCAACCTTAAACGATCGTTCATCGTCGGAACGCGTGTTCGCTAACTAAAGCAATATCGTACGAAAATCAATTGTCGGCGTTTGAAGGCAATAATCTACCGGCACATGTGGTCAATGGGTAGCCGGAAGAATGATGTATTGTATGACTGTATTTATCACGTTCGAACCATCACTTCACGAAATTAATCACAAATAGCAGATTATATTCGAGAATTGTATTACTATTACTATCACTAACTTCATGTTTATTCAGTTTGGGATCAAAGGTCAGTCACAAAAAAAATAAGACCCTGACCAATAATGTATGAGGCTCAATCGAACAAATATATCCAAACCATAGAACACAATGCACCGGAGCTGATCATCACCCTCAATGCAGTTTGGTTCATTATCATTATTATTATTGCTGCTTGGTAAGATTTCACTCATCACTACGACCCCGGGAAGTCGGGTTGACGTCACGGACGCCAGCCGCAGGCGCGCGAATCAGCGTCGTTCATCAACGTCAATTAACATCTCTCGCACCAATTTGCCACTTTCTATTTCATTCGAATTAATTATGAGCCTCGTGTTTTTCCGCCGCGCTGCTCCTTTGTTTACTCTCGTTGATCTCATCCGCTGACCAACGCTGAGTAGTGCAGGAAATCCCGACGAGCAGAATATGCACTTTCGGCGCTACAAAAACTCGACCAATGTCATTGTGATGGACACTTTCTTCGTGGCATGTCTGCGGCCTGCCACCAACATATTCTGAATTGGCTTCGGTTGGTAACTTCCAGTACACACTGCGTTTGCCAAACGAAGACAAAAGCGTGGAAGACGGCCATCATACATCTTGCGCCCGGTGCCGTAAAACATTGCTCCACCGCCTGCTACACACCCGGCAACCGTCGAGTTAATTGGAGTAGGTTTTCTTGCCGTGCCATCTCCTCTACGCTGAGGCCCATTTTCACTGCCAGCTCATTAGCTAAAGCAAGCGTCTAGGAAAACTCCAGCTCGGGACAATTGTCTGTGTGTATGTGTATTAGTTTGAGGTGAAAAATTTACCAGCGCGACACCAACGGCCCCAACGGGCTTCGAGCGGTGGTTGTAGAAACCACATTCGTGGGAAATGGCCCCAAAATCGAGTCACTCCATTGTGCATTGTGTTTTTCCACGGATCTTTCCCGGGGGCAAACCACATTTTCCCGATGTGGAGAGAAAGTAAAATATTTGCTTCACCGCAGGATTCATCACTGCGCTGTTGGCTGTTTGTCCACTTATCGGCAATGAAGTAAGAAGGAAAGTGAGAGTCTACCGAAGCGGGAACGACCACTAACGTACGCAACCACACAACAACGGATGAGCAAAGGAAGACGGCGGACTTCCTGTGCACTGTGTTTCAGCTGCCCTTCAGGATGCGCTTCCCACGGTCATTCGATCCGGAAATCCAGACCCGTTCTTAACCACCTGCTCGCTCGGTTCGGCGGGCAGGATCCTTGGTTTGCTTATGTATTTTGCGGTTTTCTTTCTCTAACGTACACTGCACCGTAAGCTGGTGGGTATGCGAGAAGAACGGCCAATAATTAATGTACCTGATTTTGATAATTTGAGCTGTTCAGTTCATGTGTTCAAGTGTCGTTGAAACTTTCACGATTTATTATATCTACCTCATTCATGGTCTACTATTGTTGCCTCGCAGAGAATGAATAACGTAGGTGCATCAACGGCTACTTTAGAATACTACAATCAAATAGGAACAGCCTTCGAACACAAGGGTCACTTTTATCATACGCAATCGCCCACATCAGCCACTTCCAGAACAACAACAAAAAACATGATCATCCGCGCCATAAAACACCATAAATCAGAGTTGAACAAATCAAGCAATGAATAAAGTTTTACAGAATATTAAATTTATGCAGGACACGTTGATTAACAACATGATATTTTTTAAAATATTCTTTAAAGCCTTCACATATAAAACGAAATATTGTTACATCCAGATAGGATTCTTTATTGAGTATGGTTTGTATAATTAATAAACTTTATTCCGCTATCGATCAGCATAAAATAGAAAAATTAGACCAGCAAACTACCTGAACAATGTGTTTCAACTAAAAAATATGCCTGTTGAATCGCGTTCGTGTATCGTGTTGAACGCCTGTTGCAATTTTTTTTTTTCACTTCATTATAAATTTGTTTAAAGACATATTTTTCCATCTATAACTTCAAATTCCCATTTTATCCGACTGAGACAAAGTGCCATTTCCTCGCAAAGTTTGCCGTGCCCTGCCGTACATCGTTCTGTTGACATTCAATCTCATTCCATGCACACCACACTGTTCAGTTCATTCATCGTCTTACGGGATACCAGCCCCCTGCGATTGACCCCCTGCATAGCCCTTCACCTCTTCCTTGTACACACTAAGCATCCATCGCTCTTCGGCCTACACGCGTTCTTGTTTCGATACACACGCACACTCTGGAACATACGATTCCGAAAGAAACTCACACCACAATACTGCTGTATACTGCTGTCGCAACCGACGAATGACTCCCACCCACCACCCACTCACTGCCTTCTACCATCGAACCAACCCCCCACGTTCACTGCTTCTTCTCATCACACTTCCTCTTTCAGCAATAGCTTTAACAACGATTTTTGTTAATTTGCAATGGGCAATAAACTGTCACCGTCAACCAGTTGGCCATGCGAAGGCGATTTTCAATACCTATACCATAGCACAACATCATATCCAACACTCCAGCGCCGATTTCCAGCCCGCTTCCAATCACGTATTTCCGTTGCACAGATTTTCTTCTTCTTTTCTCCCAGTGGCACAGCATACACCAACGAAAATAAATTGTACCAAACACGGTGTAGTTTCGATTCCGCTGGAACGCGCACACGCACACTCACATTTCTATCACTACACATACACACCGATTCTAACGGAGAATAGCAGCTCACTTTTTTTCTCGATCACACCCTTCGATCCCGGAATGGTCGCTGCGCTTCTTGTATGAAAAATCAGCGCCACTGGCCCTACAGATCAATCACCACTTACCTATTTTGATCTTCAGTTGCTCCTCGACACGAACTTTACGTGTGTCGTCAGCCATATTGAATCCATAACTTGTGCTTCGGTGAGCTGGATAAACAGCGAGTTGGCTGCCAATGTTGCTTATTGTAGCTGATTACTCCTGATCGATGCTGGCTTTACTTTTCTTCCTGTTTCACTTTCCCAACACCGCTAACGATGCTGCTGTATACTCCAAAAATGCTTTTCAGCAAGACGGACAAACGGCACCTCCGGTAGCAGCCAAACTTTTTTTTACTAACTGAAAAACATGAACAATAAGAACATAAGAAGTACATCAACCTGGAAATCCAGCCTCCAATTTTTAATACAGCAGAAAACCAACTGTCAAATCTGACAGAGCTAACAACTTTGACAGCCCGCCAATCCGGCTTCCACTGTGAAATCCACATTGAGCGATAATTTTCGCTAGACTGAGATGCAAGATGAGAGTGTTACGTACAAGTGCAAGGAAAGTTGCTGTTGAAATTTCCTGACAGAAAGGGATGCAGTAAGAGAATTCGCTAGAAATCGAGAGAGAGAGACTTAAAACACACAACAGGTTAATCGCCAGAAAAATGACAAATTTTTAAAATTAAAAAACCTGCCCGCAAATATTTAGAGAAACGGGTTTAGATGATTTTATTAATTTAAGGATTTCATTATGGAGTTATAGATGATTCAAAGCTATTGATACATCTAAGTGTATGCGTGTCATGCCTCGTCTGCCCATGACCATGGCCTAAATAGAGTTAATGGGACGGGATTTGAACATCTCTCAGGATCCTATATCCTCCGTTTGAATGCGTATAAAAAGGAAAAAAACACGAGCAACACGTATGAGCTCTGAGGAAGTTTTATACAGCTCCTCTATCGCGGCAAATTTGCAGATATTTCATAATAAATTTAGTTTTGCACGACTTCGAAAGGGTGACCTATCTGTACGTTACCCATATGTAGGTTGCAAGCTTTTGTTAGTTATAACACTGGTTTCAAATTTGATTTCATTTACTTGCTATTGCTTGCTCGCTCCTTAGATAAGCACTTACTACATCGGACGCTCGTGACACAGGTGTTGTTTGGAACTGAAATGAAATTGACGAAAAGCTGGAAGCTAATGTTAGCTGTTGTTGATCAACGTATACAAAAGTAATTGTGTGGTTCTGTTTGACAATGTACAAACAATTTCACGGAATCCCAATGATACATCATTCAATAATAAACTTATTTTCTTCAGAAAAGTTTGACGGTAATTGTTGTGGATGCCAAGAACGGGGAAATAACTAAGTTGAACGAGAAACAAAGATAGAATGAGCGGACGGAAGTGACGAAGCTACGAGCGGAAGTGTACGGTCGATGTTCATTCATAAAAAACGCATACCGAAAGACCCGCAAGAGAGACGGTGACTTCAACGCGTTTTACCTTTAGCGTGAGAGAGAAAAAAGTGCGAGAAATCGGAATACGCAGTAAGAAAGATGTGAAGGGGAAGCAAAGAAGAAACTTCAGCGCGCGGCTGCTATGTGGTATGAATGAATTTACATGAATGAATGCATCATCCCACACGTATCGAAGAAAGGGAAAAAACTGCCGCTATACCGGCTTTCCCCCTTCCCTCCACGAAAGTACAACGTGACACTTTTGAAAGTGTTTCTTGCCTTACCGAAAACGCTTGAAATTTCTAATGCAATTTAGGATAGTGCCACATGATTCTTTGACATATATTGCACCTGGTGCATTGTAGCTTGGATAATGTTGGCGTTAAAAACATGCCTACAAATGCGTGCAACTGTTTGAATGAATAATTGCAGGCAAAGAAGAGATGTATAAATTTGACGATGCAGTTCGAGAGAGGGAAAGAGAGATAGAGAAGTTGACAGTTATGCATGTATGCATGTTATGAATGTACTAAAACAAAAACACAATTCCCATTGGCATGCATGAATGCAAGTGTAATATTTATTTATTTTTGGTTTTTTACACCTCCTTGATTGCATTCGTTGTATTGGTCACGTTGCCGCGTACACTTGCCGGCTTCAAGGTCTCTTTGTCTCGCTGATGTTGTAAGCAGTATCGTAAGGTTCAGATATTGCCGTGTTAGATCTTCTATGTTAGATGTCTGCCTGTGGTGAAGTTAAATTAGGTTTTACTGCGGTTTGCTGCGAGTGTCGCGCGTTTGCCCTTGAACCGAAGGAAGTGAGAAGCAACCTGATCCAAAATTTGATTTAAATTTGTTTCGCGATTGTGTAGAAGAAACTGTTTGCCGAACCAACGCAATGGAAGCAACCCGAAAGTGTTCTTCTTTACTCTCATCGAAAAAAATGGCCGATGACCTTCACAAAAACGAAAGTTTATTTTGATTGTATGTGTGGGCTCGTCGCGGAAGAAGCAGAGTCGTTGGCATTTGTCGCTCTGGAAGATTGGTTCAAATCGATTGTTTTTGTTTATTTTATTTTCCTTCAGTTTCTTCACTTTGCGCTGGAGGTATCAAACTCGCTCCAAGCGCTAGTGACGTCGGAATTTAAATGCCTTTTAATTTTTACAACACGCTTCCACTGTGCTTGTCGTCGATGCTCAGATTGCGTAGATTCAAAGGGGACACACGGTTATTCACTGATACATCGCTAGGTGTTTGTGTTAACATAACATTCTTTATAATGCTTTACAATTGGCTTACAATCTTTATAATTGAACATACCTAAGATTGTTTTTTCCATCTATTAAATACTCTTCACATTGCCACCAAGGTCGATTCCAGGAAGGTATACACAACAATGTAATATAACGTGTATGTATCAGTTTCCACCGCCTAAAAAAGGGACCTTTAATGAAAATATAACGCCTAATATTTGTTTAATCTTTCCCAATCTGATAGATTCCCCGCTCAATCTAATATGATCCCTTTGCTAAGCATGGCCAAGCTACTATGTTTAACGTATTACTAATTAAGTGAGTACTTACATTGGGGGTGTTCAATTTATGAAAGGTTCTTCTTGAACTGATTAAAAGCAACTGATTCAGCAAAGAAGGTTTACTACTTTATACTAGATGTACACCTGAAAAAATAAAATAATTAGGTTAAATATGCCAGTTTTCATCAATGCGATCAAGGGTCTTTTGATTTTTGAATGATATTAAGAAGTCTTAAATTGTTTCTTAAATCTTCATTATCTTTGCATAACATACGATATAAATCTTGTTCCATTGCACTTGTGAATAATATTCTAATGTTGGATTCGAGCTAACGAAAGCTTGAAAAAATGAAATTGAAATGATATTCCCAAGAAAATAACAGATCCATCTAATAATGCTGCACTAAATTGTCGAAAAACCAGTGTACTTTTTAACCTTCGATTCCTTGTAAAATGTTCCTTGTACGTTAAAAAGATGACGTGTACCGGAGTTAATTTTTGAAAAGCCGCCAAAGTTACCTAGAGCAGGAGAATAGAGAATAAAATACACCCCATCGATAAGACCATGTGCAAGAATGGTAGTTCAATATATTGCTTACATATTTCAATCATTTCGTTCTTTTTTTTTGCTCTAAGCTCAATGCTTCTTTGGCACAGTACGTTCCCATAGTAAGGCTTGCTGTGTGCGCCCAGTTTCTAGGATGGGTTGATTTGTTCCATGGCCTGCTTATAGCGATGGAAGCATATGCTTCATTTTTATTCCTGCACGTCTCAGTGCAGTAATCTTTTCCTTCCAAGTTGTTTCCCCCTACATTCTTCTCGACGCCGACTCTGACAGAGCTACAGACTGTGGCAAACGGCACAAACGGTCGCTTTTTGTGTGTTAAGGGTAGAGACAGTACTTCCGGACCCACGCGTACATTTCTCTTGTGTCATTCCCGACCGATTTCCCACGCTTGCTGCTAGCGTGCTGCAACCGCGGCTGCATGTATTTGTCCGCGTGGATGCGTGCGTGCATCCGTTCGGTCGTTCGTGCGTGCGTGCATTACCGTTGGCAACGCACCGGTTCAGCGGAAGGCGCGGAATTCAAATAAGGCTCCTCCACTGTGTTCTGCCATCGTACCGTGCAGACACCGCTGCTTGCTCGGATTGGAAACGGATTCGATTCAACATCGGTTGAGTAAATCAGCCAGTTCGTTCCGGTGCAGGAGGGCAACGGGAAAAAAACCAACACAAAACTAGACAACGAAATAAGCGGTTCACAGGCAAGCAACGCTAAATACATAAAAAAACACCAAGCAACGTATGATATACCAACGCAAACACGAAGCAGTTCAGAAGCGGCAGCTGTCACATTTTATGCTCCTACGTATATCGGTGCAACGTAACGAGCATGGGCGGAAAGAACAGGGGAAAAAAGACGAACGAACCAAAAAAAAAGGACCTCCACTCGTCCTTCTGTGAAACGCATGTTAAAAAAGCATTTAGTTCCTATCGATACGTTTTGGTCCCCTCGCACAATCGAGTTATTGATGATTTGTTAGTTTCTGCCCGCACGAGAACGAGGGAGGAACGTACGAGTCAATGGTAGCATAAAACAAAAATCCTATTGTTTGCCCCGAATACATCGCCTTAGATGCTAGATGTGCATATGCAAAAGGCAGACGGTGTATATAAAAATAAACACTAGTCCAGGCCGAATTTTCGCTGTTAACAGCACTGTTTATAATTCAGTGTTTCTGCCTGCACTGCAACATGAAGCTTGCATGTAAGTAGCTGCAACTAGCTGCAATTCAATTGCCATAGGTGCAATGGCATGTATGGCATACAGAGCCGATTGCAGCGCCCACTAAGATGGCCTCGACGCACACGCGCTTGCTAAAAATCGCTAGCTGTTGGGAAACAATAGAAAGCTGACACTAAACAGCTAACAATATCGCATTCAATCGCGATATCGGCGCGTATTTGCAAAACAAAGAAAATGAAGCAATCAACACGAGGGGTTGCCCGCCCGCGCAAGAAAGTATGCGGCGAATCCAATTGGGGAGGTGAGCATGCAATGAAGCTATGTTTCACAGACAGCGATCGGCCACCGATGGACTGCGATGGAGGGAATGAAGCAGAAGAAGACAATGCAGAATTGCTCGATGGTTGCCTTTTTCACCTTGGATCTTCATTGAAGATGCCATTGTGCCAAGTGTGCGGAGGAAATGTGGAAAACAAGTGCGTTTTAGGTATGCGTATTTCTGCTGGTATAGTTCGATTTTCGACGAGCGCCAGCCAACGACATCGGATGATTGCAGTTTCTTGCAGTGTCATTGACAACGAAACCAAATTGAAAGAGGTGGATTGTTGTTGTTGTCTTCGCGTAGTTTTGAGGCTGACACACCTCAGCGAAAAATCATACTGCAAAGCACTTTTTGCGGCACAAATTATCTACAATTTTTAATGAGATAATTAGGCTTGAAATAGTACAACAGCATGCTATCACGAATGAATAGCAAATAGTGAAAAGACCAATGAAATTACCATTTCAGGTGACAGAGAAATGATTATCCAGAAGAATAATTATTGGAAGAATCCAGAAGAATAATTATTTATTTAATCAGTTTGGAGTTCCTTATTGAAAATTATCGTAAAGTCGATTGAAACAAAATAAAGTTATATGTTTCGATCCTTTCTTCTGATTGTTTAATGCGATGGAATTGATTTAACGATAGCTTAATGCGGCTTAAAGCGTAAAAGTATTCCTAGATCACTTATCACTAGACTAGAATCCTCTATTTAATGAAAAACTACATTAAAAAGATGCAAAATGTAATTGCAGCAAAAAAGGTTTGATGCAAAAAGTAAAAATGTACAAAAAAAAAGAATGAACAAAAACTATTCACCCTAGTGGAAGTAAGGCAAAGTCTGGGGAAAAGCCAAAGCAATCTCGAACTTCCAGACACATATGGTGCCCGCTGCATCCAACTGCCACCGTTATCGAACCCGAAGTTCCTGAGTTCCGGGCATCTACATCCGGATAGTTGTCGTCATCGTCGGTTTCTTGCAACCCTTTTTTCTCCCTTTTACTTGACACATCTATCTCTTTCTCTCTCTCTCTCTCTCTCTCTCTCTCTCTCTCTCTCTCTCTCTCTCTCTCTCTCTCTCTGTCTCTGTTCTCTGTCGTACATTCGTATTTTGCGTGCGTGCATAGTAGGCCGGAAGAATATGGTGATGACATCGTTGTTTGCCTTGTTCGCGGGTGTCTTTTTTGTGGGTTACTGTGTTTTTTTTAAATGTCAAATTTCTCTGTAAAGCTGTGGATGATAAATTTATGAGCCAAATTGAAGACAAACCACGCTGGACACATTGGTCAAACCATGACGCTGGCAACGGACGATTGCCGATGAGGCGAGGAAGGCTCCCAGAGTGGCGAGAGTGGAAACCACGTGTGCTGTTCCGCTGTATTGGCCCACTTCCGGCTGCTGGCGGGCTTCCGATCGCATTTACGGTTGCTATTCGCTCATTGCTCTACTTCCGGCCAGCACCGGGTTGGGTGTCTGCTATCGAATTTAGCCAGGAGGGTGGAATGGTCTGCTGTCGTTCGTAGCTGCGGGTTGCTACCTTTTGTTGTGCACTGTTCTATTATCAAGTCATCGGTCCATTGACCCTACCCGGGGGTTGCACGAAAGGGTGGAAACAAGCAATAATTGTTCGTGCTATTTGATTTCATTTACCTACTGAATTTGGTCTGAAAATACATACAGTTGGTCTGAGGCCATGGTACACACACACACATACAAAGCGTAACAAAAAAAAAGAAATATTCGTTAAAGTTTATTTTAACGCGGAATAAAAATGAAATTAGCTATCGAAAGCATAGCTAATTTCCTTGGTTGCGCTAGTTTGCAATACGTCATCCGTTGAGGTTGGACACCACGGTGCTTGATTCGTTCAGTGGCGTGTGAAGAATGCAGTGCGTCGTGGAATTCCCTGGCCAAGCCACAACGGAAATGACACCATCATCATCTACTGGCCGTGGTGGTGGCGGTGACCGTGGATAGTGCTTCCGGTAGGAAAGCAGAACCATAATTGCCTAACACCACAGCACCACCTTCGTGCAGACTGCATTTAGCAACAACGTTGCTTTATCAGCGTCATCAAACAACCGATTTTATAGGACCGTTTGCGTCCACCGAAAATGAAGCCTTTCGGTTTTAATCTTTAAATAAGCATTAATTTTTAATTTCTAAAATTTATGCGCAAAGCTATGGATGGTTTCATAGTTCATTAAATTTCTTGAAAATGCCACTTGTTCTTCAAAGGAAGCAAATTGTTAAGTTGAACGTAACAATGACGAGTTATTTTGAATGAAAATGTGATTGAAATTGGGTTGAACTAGAAGTTAAAAATACTATTTTCAATTATGGAAAATATGTAAATATCGTTTTCAAATTCCTACAACTACTGTGAAATATGTTGACCCATTTCGGGGGTTTTTGAATTATATGGGTGGTTTTTTATGAATCTTTGATTAAGTTTTTGTTTTAATTAATTGTTAGTTGACGTTTGTGTTACGATCAATATCGTAGAAATACTATTTCCATACTGTAATATTGAAGTTTACTTTTTAAATAGAACTTTTAAAATTTTAAATTTTACGAATAATTTATAATGCAACCAGGGATCTTTTAACCAGATTATATCGTTTGTTATCGTTCGCACTCGTGTTGTGATGAATATCTATCAAGTTTCCCAACAATTTGCCTTAACTCAAACCACAAAGTTTCAGAAATTTTTGCTTCAATTTAGACTCTACTAATGATTTCACGAGAAAATGTAAACTGCTAGCACTGAGTTTCTAATTTTATTTGAAATGTTTTTAAAAATCTATCTATTTGAAATATTTGATTGTCTTGTTATTACATACAAGAGTTTATTGCTTTTTATAACAAATATTTCAGGAGTTCTATTGGTTTTAATATGTTTTGGGACTAGCACAACAATTAGTTCAACGTACAAACTTAGAAAAATCTTTGTGTATCTAAATTACATAATGTCTATGAAATGAAATCCTGGTCTTATATAATCAAATTTGTACATTTTAAAATAAATTTAGTTCTTACAACTGGTACCTGGTATTGTGTCAACCGAAAGTTAATTTGGAATGAATCGGATTACTAATATTGTGTATTCTCAAAACTCGGTGCCATTGACACATCTTTTATTCGCCTAGGGGAAAATATATTGTCTTTTAGCATGCGTGACCGTTACGGAATTTCCTCCAGTGGACTCAGGAGACTGAGGAGTGTGTTACGCACTTTCTCGTTCAGTGGCACTATGGACCAGCTCCTTAATGGCCGCCGCGCCATCGGAGAAACATAAATATTTCTACACTGCTTTTCGTTCGTTAATCGATACCGAATAGATGGAAACGATCGTTATTGCGTTCGCACGGTTTTTAAAGTTCTTTCCCAGTATCGGGTCGCTTGTTTTCTCCGCTTTGTGGAGGATCAGAGGTGGAAGTAAAAATAGAACACAACAGCAAAAACCACTGGACTCACGGCAAACTCCAGGCCAAGCCAGGCCCATGCAATGAAGCATAAAGGAGCGTTGATACATGCACATCTGAATCGAAGGTGGCTGTGTTTGAGGATTGGAAAGCCTTGTCGAGTGATGGGTTGCAGCTCTCTGAGTCACGTTTACCAAGGTGGTCGATTTAAACATCATAGTGCACTGTGAAACTCAGTAATATTTGGTCATACAGCATTTCGAAGAAGCGAATGCTTGACTCTTGTGTCAAACATTACATGACAGCCGTTGAGATTAAAACCAGTATTCCAACATTGGAATCGTAATAGAAACATCATCTGGGGGAAACACTTTTAGTGGGCCTTACTTTTGCCCAATCTTAGAGGTTTTTTGCAATGTATTCTTATACGCATTTCACGACGTATTTGCACGTTTTTGCAGTTCTTCTTTGCAATGTATTCATTCACAAATCAAAAAAGTTATTCATCAAAATCATTCGTTATATTTGTTAAACACAACCTGCGCATTCTTGAATGGGGTAAAACATATGTGAAACAGAAGTAAACCACAATTTCACCGTGGTAAGTAATATGCTTAGTGGTTTGAGGGATGGAAATTATATTTCTATGTCATGTGAGCTATTCCTTGACAAAATACATAAATATTAATTCTAGATTTTTTAAACAATTTTATGAAACAGTTTTCCATTATCCGAAAATAAAAAATTAAATTCATTTCAAATTTTAAATTATTACACGAGCGTCCTCTACATTTCAAGTTATATTACATTTGTTTTCCACCAGAGGAAGATCTTCAAGTTTTAATCTTACGCTTTCAGCAATTAGTTGTTCAACAGTTTTCAATTATACACACTAGATAGCGCTCGTGTCATTTGAGCTTTCATGCGTCCGAAAGCTTATCAAATATTTGAACCTTTTAAAAATCATTAACCAACGAATTGCATATCTTCAGGCGTTTCGTAGCAAATGTGAAATTGGTTTAAGTCCTGGCTGAATCACGATATGTTTTAAATTTCTTCCGTTGTATACGAAATGGCGCAGGGATAGCTCCACCTGGTGTGCGATATCCTTACCAGCAAGGAAAGTGAACAACATTTGATGATGTTTTTTTCTGTTCAAATTATAATGTCCAACTAATAAAAGCAAAAATGAATTAAAAAAATTATTTATCGTTTATCATGGAACACAAACAAGTTTCCGTTGTCCAGAAATGCCGATTTGACGAAATGACTGTCTTTGGTTTCTTTTATTGCACTGTAAAATGTTCGTAAAATAAAAATTTGCCCCTTGCTGGACGGTGTGACATTAATGTACTCGGGTGTGTGTTATGCTCGATTCAAATTGATGCTACAGACGAGTGAGACAAACGAAATACTAATCCAAATTCGTGCAGACGTAACGAAGATGGAGTCCATTTGGTTGATCGCTGTTCAAAATATCGTCCTGTCTTTTTGATTTTTAGCTTCCCCACTGTAAAGCT
>JXWZ01005418.1:0-28357 GCA_000956215.1 Anopheles farauti No. 4 | reverse complement strand
TTCTTCTACGTGTCAAACGACACCAAAATGGAGTAGCACAATCTGCTTCTCCACCTCCACTGTTATCGGGAGTTTCGCTTCGTGCAGGCAAGAAAAGAAACGAATCCAAAGACCAGCTCCCCCAGCGCTGGGCAAATGTCTCATTCGAGTGTCGCATCTCGTGACAGTTTTAATTTACTGTAAAGTCATCGAATTACCACAAACTCGCAGACGTTCTTCGCACCGTTGTTGCAAACGTCGTTGCACTCCGACCTCGCCGGGACGACGTTGTTTGCCGAATTGTTTTGTTGGTCCCTGGCATCCAACAAACGAAATTAACGAATGGTGGTACACCCCGCACTCCCGCACCCGCAAGTAAATACCACCTTACTGGCGGCATCTTCCACACCCACAGCTGCCCACAGCATCAACTCGGGCATCGTTTGGTGCTCCTGGTGCTCCTTGTGCAGGGTTTAGCTTCAAGTTTTCGTCACAAAAAGAGAAATTCGCTTCGACCGGTGCACAGAAAGTGAATGCACTAAACAAACAATTTACCTCCGTAGATTCCGTAGCGAAATCCGCAACCCGTACCCGATTTCTCTTTCACTGCCAGTCGACTGCGGGCAAACGAGGCGCTTGCTCTTTTTCGCTAAACTGTTGCAGTACGGATGAGGAATTGTTTGCAGGTCGTTTACGGTCGCTTGGAATCGTTTCGTATTTCGTTTCAAAGGGTGTGATTATCATTGGGGTCATAGTATGCATAGCCTAGCAAAGTGATGCTACTTAAAAGCGGGTCGTTTTGCAGACTGAAGCAATACAATACATGAGGCTGAAAAGTGTGTATGAGAGAGAAAGAAAGAGCGAGAGAGAAAGAAACAGAAACGATGGTTTTAAAATTGCTCAACTCTCTGTTTTTACACAGGAGAGCTTTTACGTAACTTCAATGCCAAATAAAAATTTAAACGAAATAATTCGTCTGCTTTCTGCAGTATCTCTAATGATTTGTGACAATATATTACGTTACCATTACCATAAATTTCTATAAATTTCTATTTTACCATTAATACATCATATTATACTTGTCTATTACATTATTAAACCGGTCATACTTGTTAAACATAAAAAAAACTAATTAAATAAATATGTTTGTCACATGTTTTGACTGAAGATCCAAAATGCTACATATTTTTTTAAGAATAAACAGCATTTACCAATGTTACTGGCTTTTGAGTATGAGTTTTTCTCACAAACTTACGAATTATTGCTAATTTTTTACCATAATTATTTGTGTAAAACTTACAAATGTAACACTTTCTACCCATTTAAAAATAAAGAGGACTTTTTATACATTTTACTTGGTTGGTTGGGATCTAATTAAACATTTCTTTTAAAAATATATCGCCTTGACGAGTCATCAGAATATTTTGAAATGCCACCAAATTATTCATCATCAAATCACCAACACATTGGTATCCTGCAAACGATCGTTTCATGTTTTTGCGCCACGTGTAGCAAAGCAAATTCATCTAATTAGCATAGCAAGCAACGAAATGTGTGTGCTCTGGAAGCGAGCCACGACAAATGGAGGCAAAAACTTGCGTCACCAGTGTTATGCCCCGCATTTGGACATTTGTTTAACCCATGTGGAATGCACAAACCCCTCAACGGCTCACAAAAACACTAAAATACCCTTAAATACCTTCCGATCAGGGGAAAGTGTTTCTTTTTTTTTCGTTTCGGCTAACTCAAATAGCTGCATTGTTGCTAACATCACTCACGGTGCATGCAAATGCGACAACATTGTTACAGATCCCGTCACAATAATCCGTCACACGGTGAAGTGGGAAGGATAAAAAAAGGGCCAACCAAATCCACCAACTGGTAACCGTCCAGCTGCTCGCACATTTGCGAGGTAAAAACGTCGAACTTTATTCACCCCGATTGCCACTGAGCCACCGAACACCCCTTGTTAGTGTCTATTGAGGGTTAGTGGGGGTTTTTTTTTTAGAGTACAAATTGATATGTTACAGACTGAACTCCAAAATGGCAGCTCAACTCAACTGACAAAGTTTACAAATAGTTGCACCGCCGGCAGGAGAGAGCAGCGTTAGTAACGCATTGCAACGCGAATGTTTTACACATTCCTCGTGGAACCGCTTAGTTTAGACCCACTATCGAATGTGCACACGTTTGGTAAGTGCGTGGAATATGTTACACGCTGTGGAGTGGGGAACATTTATTATGCAACTAAATGCAACTCCTCGGTGTTCGTGAGCAACACCGGCGTTTTTTTTTATACTGACAATGAGAAGTACTGCAACAACACTCGTTTAGTAAATGATTTGCATCGGAACATGCGGGGGTAAATCTCGGTAGAAGTTTTGGAGCAGTTTTACATCTCGCGGTCCTTCTGCTCCATGTGGAAAGCGAACCCTTTCCGCGACATATTGAATACATTTCGAGCTTATTTGCAGCTTAGTAACAAACGAAACGCGCTCTCATTCTTTCTCTCCCTCTCCCTGGCTGGCGTGCTTCCAGGATTCGACGGTGGCCAACGGCAGTGGTTCGTGATGGAGATCTACGACCAGCAGACGCACGCCCTGCTCGCCAACGTGTCCTCCAAGCTGCCGATCTTCACCGTGAACGGTTTGGATGCCGGGCTGCTGCTGAAGATCGTCATCTACGCTACGAACGTGCGCGGCCGCAGCGAACCCATCCTTCTGCAAGCGTACACACTGAAAGCGGCCGAAAAACAAACCGGTAAGCGATGATTAATGTATTTCTTTGTATGGTTTTGTTTTGCTACGAGTGAGTATGATCCGTGGAAGGACAGTTGAGCGATACTTTCATTGCGATGGGCTTAAAATTGTTGTGACATTGACCCTACAGAGAATGAGATTATGTCGTATTTACAGCGTTTTCATTAATTTCAAAAGTCTTCACTTACTTAATTGAAACAATATTTTTAAATGTGATAAATACTCTACCCTATTGATTAATATCTTTGGTGGAATAGTCTAATTACTATTCTCCAAGTTCAGCCATTTTTGCATTTATCTGTTGAGATTTAGATAAAAGATCGTGCATTGGAAATTAATTTTATATATTCCAAATTAAATTAGGAGTTCAACATTTGACTGGATGATCAAATTATTAAAATCTAATGCGTCATATTTAAGTAATTTCTCCTAAAACCTTTTTTAATTGAATTAAATTGTAATTATTTCTAGAAACTCGAAAATATTTTCCTGATTCTAGTGGTGTGTAGTTGATCATTCCAATAGTATCGATTTACTTACACTAAATTTATATTTTCCATTCGATCGTAATGGTTTTGAATCAATTATGATAAATACTTAAAAAGGATTTCAGTCGGATAATGAAATATGAAAAAAGTTTGCTAAGAAATTGCAGAAAGTTTTTTTTATTTTATCGTGGGTAAATTACTTTTTTTGCGTGGTCATTACAAGCTTTTTCCATTAGCTTCTGACTAATACATGTTAATCTGGAATAGCTTCGTCGATTTAAACACGTGAGTTCGTGAAAATTGAAATTTGTTGGAACATCATCATGGAAAATTAAACAAATTTTCACATCACGAACGAATCTGTTAGGTCTTGTAAACGTTTGAGGTTAAATAAGACATTTAAAGGCTGTTTTAAATCACGTCGAAGCGAATAACAAATTGATTCGTAACTTTATTTGATCCTCTTCGCATAATGGTGCCCCATGACTATAATATTCTATAGAAACCCAGTAATCTGAGTTATATAAATGAATAAAATTCATATAAAAATCAATCTATTCGCTCCGAATCGGTCTTCTGTGGCACGTTGGTGTGCAACGCTGCAGTAGTAGCAGCAGTCGCATCTAATGCGGGAACCACTTTTCGCCAACCACTGCCACGATGCGACCCGGCCCGAGGTAAACGCAGCGACACGAAGAAACACGATTAATTATGCAACAGAAATTTCACGTATATTCGCGTGTAAGTGAGTGGTGTCTGTTTGTGTTTCGGTCGATAATTCGCGCGAAAGCAAACTGCATACCTAATGGAGACGTGAAATTTGGCCGGGCGTTGACAATTTCCACCGGATGCTGACGTACCTGGCGTGTCACGAACAGCGGAACGCAGCGGGTGCTGACTGACAGCTCGACAAAGCTCGCCGGCTCCACTTAAGCGGCACGCCGACGAAGCGCCGGACGCTTCGGGAGACACCGGTTCGTTTGCTCAGCACAAATGCCAGCAGAAACTGCTCTGCCCAGCCCCCGTTGCCCCTTGCCTTTGGCTACCTTCCCTCCGCTCGGTTCCAAATCTCGTTCTAGCAAAACAATTCCGAATGTGATGTGCATAATTTATGTCCCGGACCCGGACCCGGACCCGGACCTCGAGCGTTCGCGCGGGCCACGTTCAAACAGTCGAAGGAGTCGGATTGCTTCGACCCCATGGGTCGCCGCATGGATGGCAGTAGCGTGACCCAGTACAGCTTACATGTTGCCAGCACCGGGGCGGAGGGGAGTGGGTGTAACGCCCGTTTTCAAATCTAATTATCTTAAGCGGCCCAGATGTCATTCGGAGTTTGTGCGGGTTCTGCTGCTCTGGTGCGGGTTGCCGCGAACCCGTTCCCGTGCACTACCCGTGGGGCGAGGTAATGGAATTTTACAAAACTTTGCACTTCAACTCACGCGCCACCCGGCTGACCGCTCGTGCCCGCCGGTATCACCCAGCGACTAAGTGTAGCGACCAGTCAGACACACGGCTCGTTAACACGTTCACAGCACTGGCACGGCGAAAGAGTGGGAGCCGCTCGAAGCTAGAATGCCCAAGGAACGGTGCGAACGAATAAGGAAAGACGATAAAGTGGTGGGATTGATAGGGCGCCGGGATGGGCGGGTTTATCCCACCGCAAGCACCCCAACCCACCCGAACGCCGGAGCTTCCGGAGATGTAAAAAAGCTGTTTAATCTTAATTAATACCATTATATTATATTAGATTTAATCCGTGGGGAGTTTTCCGAAAGGTTTAAACGCTGAACCGTTATGAGCTTTCAGCTTTCGCCTAATCTTCACCGTTCGCACCGTTCGCTCGGTGGACGTTGGCCAGGTGCGTCCGGCGGCCGGAGAAGCATTTCCCTTTTGCAACGCACGCCTCCCCCCGGGGAGAAACTGAAACTGCTGTAAACTTTTCACCCCGGCACAGCTTATCTATTGTGTGTGTGTGTGTGTGTGTATGAAAGTGTGTGTGTGTGTGTGCGTTCGTTGAGAAGGATTTTTATGTATTGTTGCAGAACTAAAGCGCAATTGTCTCGGCGTTTCTCTGTGGGGAAGAGTTTTGGAAAATGGAAAAGCAGCCTGTCAGTACATGCAAACTGGCTCGGCAAACGAGCTCAACAGCAGGCATATTCAATGGACAATGAAACCGAGAAGTGGATTATTGCTTAAGCTCGAGCGGTAAATAATCTTTCTTACTCTATTGTTCAATCGTTGTACGGTGCTGTTTGGTACGAAAGAGGAAATGATTCGCCACCAAGAGTAAGCGGATAGTTCGGTTTGTTCCCAGGAACCGGGGAGATGCAGGAACAGGTGACCGAAACGAGAGCTCATTGATTATTTGTGTGTTTTATCGAGTGAGTTCTTAACAGGTAACAGTTATATTCATGCCACCAAGAGCCTACCATTGAGGAACATTGTAATTCTCACTTCTCGTATTTTGACCAATATCGAAATAGTCGATGTTCGAACGCTCGATTTGCGTTCGGAATAAACCAAGCGAAACGTTGAGAATAAACCAAGCGAAACTTTAAAATACAAAAAGCAATGCTAGATCAATAAAAATAGTATGGTTTTCTGGTCATCTCCAGACCAAACAATGGTTATTTACAGACACATAAGACTCGATACGGAAGGGGATCACGAATAATCTCAACATTAACATCGAAGGTCACGGAAGACGCTTTCATTTTCGTTTTGAAATTACTAAACTCTTAAGAAAGTAATTTGATCCAACCTCCCGTCTTCATCGATTAATCGAACTACGCTCTCATTTCTATCGTATTTTTACTGATTAGCTTTACTTTTCCTCATCAACGCTTCCTCGCACTCCTTATTTAGGAGAATCAATAATCCTGAAACACCTAAACATTTTATCATTGGGACGATATGAATCTTTTCAATATATGAAACATTTAATGATTCAAGTTTTGTAGTTAAATAGGTTTTACTGCTATTATAAGGACATTTCTAATTATTCTATTATAAATATCAAACCATTTTAAAAGAGTAAACTCAAACTAATTACATTCAGTTTACTTTTTTTGCATTTTGATTATTTATTATTTCAATGTTATCAAACATGTTTTTTTGCACAACAGACTTTGCGAAAATTTATTCAAATAAGGGTTCAAGTTGATAGCGAAGAATTTCTATGTACTCATATTGATTAAATCAAAATCCATCACGCAGAACCAAGTATACCTAATTTTAAAAAAAACATTTTATGTATTTACAATACCTTTGATAAAATTAATCGCTAAATCAAGAAGTGATTTATTATTTTTATTTTATATTGTACATAAATATGAGAATAACAAATATTAAACCGTACCAAAATGTATCTCCCTCCCTCTTCAAAACCTCCCGTTAACAATCGCTTATTGCCTTCGACAAAACGTTCAACACGTAGCATAAAGTAAATAATTTTCTCTTACTTTTTTCGATCAGCGCGATCAGTTTCTATGGAAATCTGTACGTAATATTTCCCACTAAATAGTTTCCATCATCATCATCATCCTTTCACGTGCAGCACCAGCACTGCAGCATTTCCGCCATAAACAGCCGACCACATTGTCCTTCGCCACACCGCATTCCTAAACGCTTCACTGTTGTGTTTGCAAAACAACAGCATCTGCATCACTTCATATCAGCAAAGAGCGCAACTTTGCGGGTGGCCACGGAAAAAAAAACTTACGCCCAAACAATGGCTTGTTATTCCACCGGTGAAAAGGGGAAAACACCCCCAACGCAATGACGATAAAATGCTTCTCAAACGCTCCCTCCGTTCCCCCAACATGGACGACAAACAATGTGATGGGGTGTGGTTTTTTTTTTTCCTCATTCATCGTTTGTTTCTTTTCACTTCACGTGTCAGGCCGATCCAGAAGCTCCTGTTTCCTGTGGCGCAATGGACTCTCTTTTTTGTGTGTGGGTGATAAAACCTACCCAACCGAAAAACCTACACACTAACCTCGTAATATCAGTTTCGCAATAACACTGCACGCATCGACCGGGAACGAGAATCAAAACAGAGGGTTTGACAAAATCAACCTCATTAACCGGCGGTTTGGAGGCGGTCGCAAGCCCTACGCTTCCGTTCGTCCACACTGAGCACATCGTGAAATTTATCGTCTCCCTTGCCGATCCGTACCGCGAGCGGGCCACTTCAAACGCTGGATGCAATTGGCCCACCTAGGCTGCCAATCGATCCCACCTAACCGTGGTTCAATCGGAGGTCATAAAAACACAAACACCCACCATAGCCCACCTCGTCTCCGACCTATCCCACACCACATAAATAAACAAAAAAAAACACCCCCAAACGCACCCGATAGGACTCGTGCCGGGATTCGATTGCTAATCAAATAAACGGATAATTATAATTCGCCAAATATGTGCGCCAACCACCACCATCATCCGGCCTGGACCTATCCACTTAAAATCGACTCTGAAAATGGACACTCAGGTGGCGCTGGAAGCTGGAGTATTGGTGTACTCCACGCCCCACAGCTGACCAACACCAAACCCCGCGGTCCGCGAGCCCAAATGAAATAGTTTAATAAAGCTTTGCCGTGTTTGTATCCTCGAATTATTTATTATTAGCGGTGCGATTAATTATTCAATAATACGGTAGAAGAAAAAGGTCCCAGAACCGTGTGTGCTTTCATTGGCCAGTCGTGGGAAACCGCCAGGAAAATCCAACCAACCGATTGGTGCCCCATGCTTGCGGATGTACATGGGGTGCTCAATACAGTGTGCTGGATGGTTTCTGGGCGAATTTTGTTTTTGTTCATTTGCGCTCTTTAATTAACGCCATGTTGGGACCGATCGGGTGCCTTTTTCTTGCTGTGTATTTTCGATAAAAATTGTATTTTTCTCCTTTTTTTTTCAACCCCCAACGCTCACGGCTTACTTAGCATGTACAGCACATTTTTGCTTTTATTTCTGCGATCCCTTCCAACCTACATCGTCGTCATCATCATCAGCACGCCGATCGGTCCCGGGGGTTTGGGGCCGAAGCTTCAAATGTGGTGGTTCGCTGTGGTTCGCTCATAAATAATCCGGCGCACAATATTGCCCACCCCCCGCGTACTGCGGCGTACTCGGGAGCCTAACGCTCCGCTGGCACGAACCGGTTCCCTTCTGCCGTTGCGGTGCGGAACTGTGCGGAAGCCTCGGTACACGACGGTAAATTATGAGATCCCGGCTAGTAGAGGAAGCGATACAGCGGCAGTGGAGCAGAAAAAAATCAAGCTCCTCCCGTAAAACCACGCCTCCACCCGTTCGTCATCGTGTGCTACGTTTCCATCGGGCACGGCCTTAAGCCAGCTCGGCAGAAGCTGGCAGGTCAATGCGCGGCTGTTGGCGTACCCGTACAACATTTTAATAGTACTAATAATGATGGCAGCACCCGTAATGACACCGGCACCGACCCCGCAACCCTTCCGCCTCGATGAACCCGGCACACACTCTAAGCCCTGTAAATTTATTGAAAATTAATCAGATTACCCCTTTTTTATCGCAAGCGCATCGAATATTGCGCCAATATTTTGCCTCCGTTCGTGCTTTGCTGTGCTCAGGTTAAGCACACTCAAACATACACGCAAGCGCATGTTTTGCACCCCCCGTGTGTCTCGATGTGAAAATCCCTTATCAGTGTGCGGGCCCGATAGCGCTGCGAACGTCGGACCTGATTTAATAACAGACGTAGAGATTAATAAATTTATCGATATCACTCACCCCACGGACTGCAATGGTCCGATGGTCCGTTGCACTACGCGACACACACCGATGGGAGTCGCTGTTGTCAATGTATTCCTTTTTTTTTCGTTTTTGTCTATCCGATTATGTTTGGTTTGGGAATTCAGTCTCTCGACCCTCGTTTCGATCGTTGCCGTATTGTAAATCGTTTTAATGAAATATCCTCGATTATGATCGTTTTGGGTTGTTCATCACGATTGGATCGTGGACAAATCCGTCTAGGATTCCGTGCGTGCGACGAGCCAAACTAGCTGTTTATTGGTAATTCCTGAAGTGCTTTATTTTGCAAACATAGAACAATGGGTTGGTTTCGAATTTGCAAATTGAATGGCTTCGCAGCACGAATGAATGGTTGCCTCACTTGGCCTTGGCTATGATTCGAATTGTTTTCATTGATTCGTCTCATTTGAATGTTTATAATTGTGTAAGAGTTGAATCTGAAGCATTTAATAACATGAAAGAATGAAGCATTTTCCATTCATTCAATATTAACATATCCATTTTGTTCAGCTACAAGTGTATTAATAAAAAAAATCATCCTAAATCTAAACTTTATTCTTAAAACTAATAAAAATGGCATACACATTATTTTATTATAAACAAACCTCAGTATTGATTATATAATATTCTATTAAACCCAAACGACCTATAGGAAACTATAACCCGAATAATTTTCAAAACCATCCGCGTTGACTAAACACCGTATGGAAAAAAAATCGAATCATGCAGTATTAAAAAATCATGTGCAAGTGCAATTTTAATAGAGATTAAATTATTAGAATAACCAATGTTTTTAATTTTTGCTAACTTTTCAGTGTAGATTAATTCGATCATTTTATTTTTTAATCACAAACCAATTGACTGTTTTTCTTGTTTTATATAAAACGTCATCTAAAATTGTTATAAAGGCTTTTTTAACAATATTTTATTACGTTGAATTCGAAGCCTTATGTATCAACTATTGGTAAAAAGATGCTGCTTCATTGCATAACAAAGATTGTATAATCACATCTAAATATCAGAATCATCAATAACCAATTGTTATTCCCCTTGACATCACGGTTTCCTTAAAAACGCAAGTTCCCCTTAATATTCTAATTGAATTTTCATCACAAAATCAAGGAATAATACACAATGAAAGTAAAAACAGAAACCTAATTGGTGCTGCCATAGCTAGCAAATTAAATTTCGATACGTTTTCCATCCACTTCAGGTCTCGCTCCAATCACGAAAGCTAGTTTGCCTTCAATAATCACTCCATTACGAATGGAATCACTCTAAACCGGTTACACCATTGCCCGTGAGTGAATCCTATCACATCGATAGAATAAAAAAAACGGCAAGATAATCGAGCTCGTTTGGGAATGCAAATTATTCGTTGTCACTTTGCCGGTGGTGCCTCGTGGCCGCGGGAAGGCCGAAAAAAAAACCTCATAACCAAAGCCACGAGCGAAACCTCAGCGCCGCTCTCCGTTCCCACTGTAATCAAATTTGGCCTCCGTAAAATGGATCAATCGGGAAGGAAATGGTTTGAAAAATAAAATCACACACCGAATGCATGATAAAAAAAAACTCAAACTCCACACGCTAAAGTTACCATAAGCTTCGGCCATAAAATTTATATTCACTCTCGCGCGCGCGTTCGCTCGCGCTGAATTAGGTGCAAATTTAGTGGACTATTTTTTAATAGCCGTTCGCGTGTTTCTTTTTTTTTGTTCTCGATCGTTTGGGCAGAGTGCTCCATGGCACACAATAACAACAACGGTAGAGACGGGATAGAAGATCATTTCGTTTTATATTTTTTTACAGTTTTTTGTTCATTCGTGTTGGAGTTTGAGTTTTATTACCTTTTTTTTTTTGCTACACCCATTTCTCGATGAACCGAATAAAACCATTCAACAGAGCCGTTCGGAACCATTCACGAACCAGACGCGAACGAAATCACCTACCACGAAAACCAAAAAAAAAATAAACCGAAAGTGCTGAAGATAAAGCTTTTCCGTTTCAAATAAAAAACACGCTTCAAATGACACGGTTTCGATAACGAGCATCGAACAGAAGAAAAAACAAACAGAATCGTCGACATGGACCTGGAAGCCCACGGCGCTTGTAGCAAGAGGGAGAAACAGAGAGAAAAAGAAAAAAAAACAAAACGATAAAACGACAAACGGATAACGATCCGTTATTGGGGAAGTTAAAATTTTATTTCATTTATCGTTCGCACTTCTATGGCGGAACGGCGAAATATGGATCAATTTTTAAAAACGACCACACGACCACACTGGGATGAGTACGAACGCCCGATGGGGACGCTTTGAGGAAATGGGCATGGACAGACCAACGCAAACACATAAACGGATGTTCCTATGGGATCTAGGAATGTGCGTTGGGAAAATTTTTATTCGAAACGAAAGAAAATCAACAGAACAATCAATTCTTCCCGTGGATTCGACGAAAAGGCTGGAGAGTTTTCACGCACCATGACGCTAGTGATGGGCAAAATGAGTTCTTAGTTGGAATAAATGCAAAGTATTTTTGTCGCAAAGGAAAATGGAGCTTCGCTAATATCAGTATTGCCTCAGAATGGATTATTCAAATCTAATCCAATAGACAAAAGACATCAGAATTAAACATAATCGGAGAGGATTTTAGCAAATTTATTTGAGATTACTGGAAGCCCAAGACTACGCTAATGTTTTTTTGATGACCAACAGACTGATGAACTAAACTATGCGAGAATAAATTTTGATAATTTCGAACTTTTTAGAACCGATATTTCTTTGAATTTTGAATTTGTTAATTGCTGGCAAACAAATAATAAATAAAAAGTGTTCCGTACAACGTGAAGTCTTTATGACTCAAAATTTATTTTTATTTATTTATTTACTCACAAAATTGCCAGCTACTCTTCTTTGCGATATTTAAATTATAATTATAAATTATAAAAAATCATCATTCGAAGCCGTCGAATCGCAAAATCGGCTCGATTCCGGGTGCCCATCTCTATATTATACACTAGTGAACGCGTCGTCATGGTTTGCTGGGCTGGGGTTGACGAAATTATTGTTTGTGCTCCAGAGCCTACGCGGTTCGCGTTTGTCACGAGCCCGTCCAAGGCTTTCGATGATGATACATTCACGTAGTGCTGTTCAAAGCGTTTGCGGGATGCGTAAAATATTCGCACAACTTCCTTCCTTCCGGTGGCGTTTCCTTTTTTAACTTTTCGTTTCCCCTGTCGTCGAAGACGATGAAGCACATCCTTCGGAAACATATTTCTCTGCGCCGGCGTTTGTACGCGCGAAAGCCAGATTCCGCTATCTCCCACCCATTCGATTCGAGTTCGCTCCTCGCCAGGCATTATTAGCTTTTATAGTCTTACAAATGTGCAAATGTGTATTTTTATGTTTACGAGTGGAGTAATTTATTTTTACGGTTTCGCGCTCTCGAACCTCGCCGCCAGTAGCGTTGATGAGCCGCTCGGTGGGGCTGTTATTTTGTTTTTCCATCGAACGGTTTCGCTCGCTCTCTGTTGGAGTATATTTGTTTTTCTTTTTTTTTTTCTTTGCTAGAAGCAAAGTGGATCATTTCGAGTGCAAAAAAAGGGGAACGCAAACGGCCATAACATCATCAGGGTTGGGCCTTCGGGGCGTCGACTAGACAAGGATATCATCTGCCCCACTCCGAAAGGATCATCGGTGGATGGTTGGAGGGATATTCGAGGGTGGCGGTAAATTGGCATAAAAATCTGGACAATCCATTCCATGGCGTCCGTTTAGCAAGGAAAAAGGCTGAAAATAGCCCGCCCGGCTCGGCCGAAAGAAAAATACGGAAAAATCAAAACCGAGCCAAAAAAAACAGCCGAATTAATGGTGTTTTATGTCCCACCATTTAGCCGATGATAATACTAATGGCATAATTGCTGGTTCGAGAGTGAAGCAACAGCGGTAGCAGAAGTGCTATATCCGAATCCTTAAGGCCATACCCGGGCTCCGTTCGGGCTCATTTACTTTCGTTTCATTTTTGGTGCGAGATGTGTTTTCCTCGGCGCAGCTTTTTATGTGATGCTTATTGTTGCGCACGGTTTCGGGGCACAAACAGCTCCCGCCGGGGGCGGCGTTTTTTTTTTGCCGAGTGACAGCAGCGGAAACGCTGCAAGCGAAGTAAAATACCAGGAGAGAGAAAAAAAAACAAACATAAAATAAAAGTGCGAAAAATAGTAGCATATTAAGTGCCGCCGAGATTTTGATGCGGCAAATGCGAACGCCCAATCCTCCCTCGGGCCCGGCCGGATCAACACCACGTGGCGGGATAAAAACACTTCGAAGCTGCCCGGATTAAAAGCTAATTGGTCGCATCGAAAACGGGCCAATCGAGTTTATTATTTAATGCAGTTGGGCGGAAAATTTAATCCACCGCCGCGCACCGTCGTAAAGCAATTAGACTAATAATAAAAATACTGCGTCCATATTATTGGTCGTGATCCTGGTGCGGATCATGCTACGGCAATTGATTTGCTGCTGTGATCCGTAGTCAACTGTTTTTACTATCAATTATCGAACTGTTTTTCATTAAATTTTAATAAAAACATTTATGTTGAGCGTATTGTATAATACCATATAAAAATATCATTCATGAGTTTAAAAGTATGCCATATTTTTTAGACGCTTTCTTTAAATTAATTTAATTTAATTTTGTTTTATAAATCATCTGTAGTACATGTTGCATACTGTCAGGCTGATTTAGCCAAATGACGCCATGACGTATGCAATATGTAAAACAAAAACTCTTGATGTTGTATTTGGAATTTAAGTCAGTATTATCCCATTCATTTTATTTAATTGTAATTGACTGCCGCTCAACGTTTACAGTGTAATATAAAACAGAAACTTATTTACCTCTAAAACCAGTAGTAACAAAATGCAAGCAATAGTAAAACAAAAGGTTTTATTAATGCTTTACTAGTAAGCTAAACAAATGACACTTCATTTGCTGCATATTACTAGGACTTAAAGGTAATGCTCTTTAATGTATGCAATATGCCCAAACAATAGCTTATTTTATGCTGTTTTGAGGATCTCGACTTAGATTTTCCCAAGCACCCGAAATAATCAGGTAATACAACCTCCACACAATGAATGCCTTTTTTTGGCACCGTGGCAACACTTCATAGCCATTGTCCATGCGACGGTCGGTGCGACAACTGACCTACGGCCAAGTATGCGTCGTCCCAAAAAAAAAATACTGACCCCAACCAGCCAGCTCCACACTGACAACATCAGCAAAAAAAAAAGGTAATCGAATAAAAATCTAATTTATCGTCGTGCCCATCACACCAAACGACAACGACCCGAGACGGAAGGTCGGCGGGTCCCAACACACGATGCGACTCAATCATCTGAATATCCTTGCCGCAGGATACACGCCACGCGGCGACTGGCCGCCAGGCCAGTTCATCAACCATCATCAACACCACCATCATCATCACGGTCCATTTCCGGACCGGCTGGGGCCAACGAAACCGGTGATGAATATTCATTTCACGACTACCAGAAAAATTACGGCTATCGAATGATTACGTGCCGTCCGCGCTTCGGGAAATGACCCACCACCCACCCCTGGGCTGTCGGTAGGTGCAAACGCGTAAATTGTCCACCGGGTTTCATTTTTTTTTCTTGCCTCCGCTGGTTGAGTTTCGCCTTTTTTTTCGTGTCATGGTTATGCTCGCTCATCCACCGGAGCGGGCAATTTATTCGATTGGCTTATCAACGAGGAGATTGGTTGGTCACGATGGCGCTGACCTGCCGTGATGGGTTCGATTATAATAGACTTCACCCGCAATCAACTCCGCCAAATGGGTAGTTTAGCAGCTGCCGGGAGATGATCGAAAATGGCTCTTTAAATCTTGCTCGACACTTGCTCGCAAACTGATCAACCCTGGGCCGACCTGGGCTCCGTTCAACCGTTTTTTGGCGAAAGGTTTCACTTCCATTAATTCACTTTGCCGTGTGTTTTCTTTTATTGCCTTATTCCTGATGCTGCTCGGCTAATCCATCTCGTTCCACACATCCACACAGGCACCTGCCAGGAGGTTAGAAAATACGC
The DNA here is from genome assembly GCA_000956215.1 of Anopheles farauti No. 4. Classification (NCBI taxonomy): domain Eukaryota; kingdom Metazoa; phylum Arthropoda; class Insecta; order Diptera; family Culicidae; genus Anopheles; species Anopheles farauti No. 4. Next base: position 13,242 of record JXWZ01005418.1, on the reverse strand, counting down.
TCAAAACCATCCTTCCAGTTAAAATGATGAGAAATTAAATTTGAACCTGCACCCTCTCCGCTGTCCTGCCGTTTAATGGCTGCGTTGGCGTTGGGAAAACGAGCGAAGAGCTCTCATGTTATAAATAATTCCTCCAGCTCCGCTTCAATGCGCACACATGCCACCCGGATACCTGATCCTGTGGGCGGTGGAGAGGGAAAGAGTAGCAAAGGCCAACGAGGAGATATTGTTCCTTGCATGGGGGAGGGGGGAGTGGGTGAAAGCCGTGTAAACAAGAACCAATTATTCGCCCGGTGAGGGCGGGAAGGCAGCCCGGAAAAGGCAGCCGCTGATCAAACATACCTCCACACGACCGAACAGGTGTGCTAGTGTGTGTGTGTGTGTGTGTGTGTGAGTGCCTTTCATGTTGGCAAACTTTCTCATTCGTTGGAAAATATTTGCTGTAATTTATCTACTGCCTTTTACACCTTCATGCGCCCCGCGCCCGCTACCAAACCCACTCGAGCATATTCTTTCTAATATCACGGCACGGCCATTGAGCAAAGTGTGAGCCCCGGTGCTGGTTGCATCTGCTACGTTCGAAGTTGCAATCTGGCACGATCGCTACACCCTGCCCCCTCTACCTTCCCACTCTCCTACCACCTCTGCATCAGAGGTCAACAGTGCAGAGCATTATAATTACTTTATACCTAAACAGCAATAACTCATGCATCTAATGTTCATTACAGTTTCATTCCAATCACAAGCGCTTGGTGAGGGAGGGGAGGAGTTACACTACTGTTACTGCTTCGAGAACATAAAGTGGAATTGTTTGTCGGTACGTGCTCATCACGCGTTCCACTCCCATCCCCACTTCTCCTCCCCTTCCTCGTCAACCATCCGCTTCGGTAAACTTTCTTATCCCAATACCATCCTTCCCGTCCCGTCGGCCCCAAAAATACAAACGCACCCCGGGATGAGTAAACATGGAGCTTAATAGAAGCTTAATCACTATTAGGACTGTTTGAGTAAGCTGCTCCCGAAAACCCGGCGCATCGGTTGGGTAGGTGCTCCGGTGTCGCTAGCATTTCCCATCCCTTCGCTCGCCCGGAGGATGCTGTGCTCGTTTACGGGTGCTTGTTTGGTGCGTCATATTTTCGGGGTTTGTTTTTAATACCACCGGGTGCACAATGTACCGAGTTTTGTGTACGGTGTTTGAAGCCCGAGAAGGACCGATAAGTTTCTGGGAAGGTGAGCGGCATTCTCGGTACTTTTAATAAAACTCTCAATTTTGTTTTTTATTCTCAAATGGACCATTTCTTCAGTGATACTTACTTATTTGTCAACATATTATTTACTCACAGATTGAGCTGAGAATAAAATCACAAGCCTAAACCAAGGCAACTTTTCTTTAACTACGCTCCTCGGTTTTCCTCCTTCGATGTTTTAAAGCATACGATTGCATACTTTTTGGCGTATATTTAGCATGCAATTTAAAAAAAAAACAGTATTAGTTGCCTACCAACCTTTCCAGCGAATGTTCGAATTGCGCACGTACTAAAGCTCGATCCCTACTGCCAAAGATTGCGATAAAAAAGCATAATAAGATGCGAAAAGCTTTTCGAGCATCGTCGAAAAACAAATTACGACAGGAGCACCGGCTCGCAGCCAGCGTCGTAAATCACCAATAACCTACCTCTCGTGTGCGAAGAGAAAAACAAGTACCCTGCTTCCTTGTACAGTTGAATGTATAAGTGTGTGTATGTGCACGGGATATAAACGATCTCATATCCTATGCCAACCGTACGGTAGTGCTTGCATTACCTATCAAACAAGCGGTGGGCGTTCGTTCAGGCACTGGTACTGCAGTTTCTAAATTTATCAAGCAAATATTTGAATTTATGACTGAATCGGATGACTGCCATCTCACTCCCCCAGACCCTGGTAAACCCGAAGCACCGGAGGCAGAAGCTTTCATCGAATGTATAATATGTGCGGCACGGTGCAAGGGCGATATGGGAAGTAACGTGTGAAGGCAAAACGGACTATCCGGAAATCAGGTGCAATCGGAGCGAAAACAGCTTCCCGATCAAGGCTCCTGGGGAGTTTCCTCTTCGAGACGGCAGCTGTATCGCACCCAATACTGGTGATCATGGTGTGGCTTCCGCCTTCGCAGTACCTGGTACCGCCTTCGAGAGGACGGGAGAAAACTGGGTAAACATATCGTTCACCTAACATGGGGCTCTTACGAACAACAAAACAACTCCTCCCGTCCGAACGGGGTGAAAGGAAATCTTGAGTCAATTTGTTGGCCCTCTTCTCAGACTACGCTACGCAGAACAATGGCTCAATTGCCAGCTCGAAATGGATTTGTTGTGGTGGTGTCTCCTCCCGGATGGTACGGCTTCGTCCCAACCAATCGCAGCCAGGTGTGTCCGATAGCACACCTGCAGTGTACATACTAGAGCGTCCTTTGCATGAATTATGTGCGATCTAAAATTTTAATTCGATTTGCACGATACGTCCCCCAGCAATCCCCGGGTGCAGATTTCACTCTCTAATCTCTCATCAACCTCGGGCCGGCTCGGTGTGTGGGCAGGATGCAGCTCGGACACGGTGAGCGGGGCTCAAACTTCATCCACAAACGGCGTTCGGCCAGCAGTGCACCCGGCTGCAGTTTATGAACTTTGTTCTGCCGGTGCTGCTGAGCTAGCACCTCACTTTATCGCACGGGCGCACTCGAAACTCATTTCTTTTCAGGCACTACCCTGCGACGCTGCTGCCAGCGGGAAGGGGAGCAACTATGGGGATGCTGCAACTATGAAACGCTTGCAAAATCCAATCGATGATCCATCACGAAGTTTGGGTTCACTTTATTTGATCTAACTTTCGATAATACCGCACAAAAGGTGCACCTGTCGTGCGCACCGCTTGATCGGGTCGATTTGGAGCGTGCAGGTGCTAAAGTAGGGGATTTTTTTTTATTATTTCGCTATGATGTGGGTTCAAAAGTGTTGAAAACCTGCTCCGAACATGTTGTTAGCGCATGTCGGTGCGAGGTGATGATGATGAGGTGAAATATGTGAACGTCGAAATCGCTTTGATAAAAATGAATCGAACGTATTCCGAGAAGAACTTTCGACGGAAAGTTTAACTTATTTCTGTTTGTCTGGGTGTACGTGTGCGATTAAATTCGTTCTTTTTCTGGATCTACCGATCCTGTGGAAACGACTGGGGAACATTTTCTATTTCAACCATTTTTATCTTTAATATCAATAACTATATTTCACTTTACAGTGAAGTCTCGAAAATGCTCAAAATTCTCCATCGTTGTCGCTGTCACATGAGTTTTACTGCAATGCTTAATTATACTTACGTAGAAAATATTTTCAAACAAGAAGCCAGTAAAGTAATAGTAAACAACTCCAAGTGCTCATTTTTGTAGCACAAAGAGCAATACTACGCCATAAAGTATGCAATATGCACTACACGGTTTATTGAAGCATACTATTTGTTTGAAAAAATCTAACTCTAGATCGATTTTTGTAGCTAACCATCTAAAAGAGATTATTTATTCAGCGAGTAATGTACATTGCTACTACTACAGCTCACGCGTTCGCATTGCCGGAAGTTGTTTTTAAAACATCTCACTGCAATCGTAAAAAATGTACAACAAAGTATAACAATCATTACTCGCGCTCCGAAAGCCCTACGGGAACTAGAAAAACAATATTGTTGTCCCATGTTTCGCTGCAGTGTGCAGAAGCAGTACATCAATCGACCATCAGCACAGGATGCTGCTCGAAATCGCATCATCATAGCAAGCCTGTCAGCGCCCACCGTTTCCACGACACTCGGCCCTGCCGCACATCCTGCAGGCTCGGAATGCACCCACAGTATCGTACAGCATACAGCACGTCGATAAATCTTAACCAAGCTGATTGATTTATTGTCGATTCTGCAACGCGAACCGGTTTACGAAGCCGAGATCGCAAGAAAACTGCACTGAATCGTTGCGCTTGTAACGCCAACCAACGGGCCAGGAATTTATTTTATTCATTGCCCAACAAAGCGACACCCGAGCTGGGATTTCGATCACGTCGCACTGGATATTATATCCACCAACATCCAATTTACCGAATGTCGGCTTAAGGCTGACAGCGATTCGCGGGCCCCCGACAAAAAAAGGGCTCCCATACGGTGCTGCGCCTAAAAGTTATGCCACACCGCACAGCATCGTCCGCGTGTCGTCGGTCTCGTTGACGTTCGGTGCGATTTATTCACCATCAATCGTCGTGACAAGCCGGATAAGCCCCTTCTCGCACGAAACTACTGCGTTGAATGCAATCGGCATTTCGACAATCGGCTCCCATTAGTGTCGGGAAGCCGGCAAAGAAAACGTGCGGCCAGGAGGAAAAGTTCACCATTAAGTAAATATCTGCCGGAAGGTCGAAGCGATGCGGAAGGGGAAAAATTGTGCATCATCATATAATTATTCCAATCAATTGAACACACATAATGGCTTCCGAAAGCACAAACACGCTCCCCGACCGCGTGCAGTTGGCAGGGCAATAAATGCAGATCTTTTAAAAGGTTGTTGGTTTTATTTATTTTTTCGTTTTGTTTGGTGTTGTTTATTATTCTTTACTTCAATTTTTTGTGCCGCCAAACATCGTGGCACAAGCGGAGAAAGGGAGTGCGAATGCGAAAGAAAAATCGAACATAACCCAACCGAAAGTGGATAATAAGGATCAACCAAGCAGGCCAGGAAAAAAAACCATGCATCCTGTTCGCTCGCTGCCTGCAGGAAAATAGTACAAACACATAAAAAAAATCAAACAGATCTGCATCGCTCTGTCACAGCCTTATCGTCGTAATTTAATTTAACAGATTTATTTAATAAATACACATAAACAATTAAGCACAACAAAAAAACTCGCAATGTCCACTGACGGCTTGCTGGGGTGCTATGAAGCGCACTCGTGCAATCCTTGCATCACTTTCAGGCGCGTAGGGAACGAGAGAAATTCAATACACACACATACATAGACTCCCGCACACGGGGAAATAAATTTCCACGTAATGCAATTACTCCGCTTACTTCGCTATATTGAAAAGAATTTCCCACAGCAGCGCCAATTCGCAGATCCACCGGGCGGGCAAATTCGATTCGATTGGCGATTTTCGATGCTCGCTTGGCACGAGTTTGGTGCGGATGCATTTATCCGCCCATTTTGTTGTGGTGTTTGTTTTGCATAATTTTTATTTTTTTTTGCATGAAGACGCTTTTTCCGTACAATTTTTTAAATTTCCACAAGGCCCTTTTTTTGTTCCTGCTTGCTCGGGGCGTTAGTGTTTGTGCCGCTGATCAGCATCCGATCTTTGTGGGGATGATTTTCAATGGAACAGAATTCTTTACTACCTACCCGAAGCCGTAGAAATTGTGCGACAGCAGCGACATGCTTTTCATTTCCATTTTCCCCGCAGGGTAAATCGATTCCCAGACTGCTCCTGCATCCTTGCAATCGTCATATTTTGCAGCGCTCGCATTGTTCCAACTCCATCGGGGTGTGGGTGTGTTAAGGGAAATTGCTTTTTTATCCCCGGGAATAAATGGGCATGCAACATGAATTATGATAATCAGCGTAATGTTCAGTACATTATCCCCATGCGAACTGACTAGCGGGCCAAAGGATAAGCCGTCTTATTTGCAATTATGTGCAGATGTTGTTGTGTAAAAACCACCAGCGCAGATTCCAGCCGGGAAACTTCGCGATGACTTGAGGTGCTGAGAAAAAAACAATATTGGTAACAATTCTTGTAGCAAAACATCGTTGCAAATAAACTTCAAATCATTAAATCGTTTACCAGAAGTTGGTAGAGTGATATGGGGGATCAATCATTTCTTAATCCGCCAGAAAGTATGCAATCTGTATTATCTAGTGTTTTTATTTATCATGCAAATTAGGGAGCTTTACCTTTAAGGCAAAGACCGAAGCCAAAGGCAACATATTTATTGTGAAAATGAAGAACGGTACAAAGTTATTTACAAATTTTGTGCTTTGTCTATTAACTTCTCGTGTGTCATCATCATACATAACCCTAAAAATGTTATTATTGCTGCTCATGAGAGTCTTTAAAACACTCCGAAATTACGAAAAACGTATACATTATGTGGTGCCCTCTTAATGACCGCCATTGTGTTTGGCTTTTCTCTGGAAACAATCTTCTTTCGTTGAATAAAATTTCACCCGACGCACACCATTTCGCACCTGAATGAACTAACGCCTCATTGTGGAGCATGTACTAACGCACTTCACGTGTGAAGTGTGCCGATGCGAATAATATCCATTGAAAATGCTTCATTGCTCCGCCCGATTACCGAGCGTGGTGCATCCGTGTCCCGAAGGAAAACAGACTGAAGAGGTACGCCGGTACGGTTCTGTTTTCTTTTCGTGCAAGAGTTCTTCCATTGCAAACAAAAACTGCTTCTTTGCACCTCATAAGGGCTCTTCTAAAATTCCCAACCGCATAAGAAAAAAAAAGTTATATTGACACACGCGGGTGCATCTGGTATCCTCCTGCCTCTTGAATGACACTTTCCCAAGGGTCATTGCGAGCCGTAACATTACTTTCGCTGTAGACCATCGTAAGGTTCCTGTCCCAGCCCGTACCGCATTATGTCAACACGGGTCGCACCGTGGGTGGCGCCACCGTCATCAAATTGCTCACGCTGTCTTTCTTCTAATTTTTCCCGTCCGCAGGATCGCACGCCGAGTTCGAGCTGACGCCGATCGTATCGATCGGGATATTTATTGGCATTTTAACGGTGCTTATCTGCATAATCATCGCGGTCGCGGCCGCCTTCAAGCTGCGGGCGACGCAGGCCAAACAGCACACCAGCACCGGCGGCAAGCGGCCCGGTAATCTGCCAATTAAGGAGAAAATCTCATTACCGCTCAGCCAGTCGGAAGACATGTACGACGAGAAGAACCCGGATGTCGTCCCATCGAACGAGGGTAAGCCCGCCTGCACTGTTGATCCGTTTTCCGCTAATACATACACACATATCATTACCTTCTGGTACGTGAACGTGGATCCGTTTCGCCCGGCTAATCTCGGTTCGGCTCCCGTTCCCGTTCCCGCAAATCATCCCGTTCCATGCATGCAACTTGTGCCAACACGGTGTGCCGAGGGTTTCTTGGGCCGCGACTCCTTGGGCCAGCGTTCTTTTGTTACAAACTTGCTATTATTTCGAATCCGAAACCTCCCGCCTCGTGTGACCCGCTTTTGCGCTAGTTTTCATTCCTATTGTTTCGTCCTGCCCGCCAATGCTACAAGCCAAGCCTCCGCACGGCTTACAATCCGGCTAATCCGGCATAAAAGACATCCCAGTTGGGGGTTGAGCCATCCATGTCGACGTGGTATCACTATTTCTCAGCTCGCTCGCTCTCCCACTCGTCATCACACTATCTCGCTCTTTCTATCACTCTCTCTCTCTCTCTTTCTCTCTCTTCATTTGACATTTTCCAGATCCCGATTACAAATTAATATCTGCAAATCAGACTCCGACGGCGCTGCATAATTCATTATGCAACAGCAAACATGACATTATCGGCAGGACGATACTAGACGATAGCCGGAAAACGTACCTAACCGGGGTAGGTTCATCATTTCATTAGCTTTTTAGCATGTGCATATAGAGCGGCTCATCACCGCGCCTCACCGCCGGCTCATTTCCCTTCCCATCCTGCGCGACCTGCGGCGTTTCGGACGTGGCCGTGGAAGGGTCCTTCACTCATTTCACCACGGTAGCCTTCCTTTGCGCACAAAGTGAGCCCGATTCCTTTCCACCGCCCTCCGCATTCCACCCAGTAAAACCTCCCTTACAGGGATGATCATGTGTGTTTTGTTGCCAAGATGGACTGTGTTACACGGAAAGTCGTATGTTAGTAGAGTTATCGTTTGCTTGAAGTATGTGAATATTGTTTGCTGTGGTAGCTTTTTTTCTTTCTATCGTAAGTATAGATTTATTCTTTTTTTTTCTTGCGCCTCAAAGAAAAATTATGAATTTTAATAAACCGAAGAAAATCACTGGAAAGCTCTGGAAATTTTACCAGAATTTAACGGGCTGAATTGCCTTATTTGGTGTGGAGAGTTTTGTCTCGAATAACGTTTTGCGCCTAAAGGTATGCAATTTTCAGCTCTTATTAAATATTATGCATTAAGACCTTTACTATTCCTTTGAAAAAAACACCGTTTTTTCGAATAGTATTTTTACAAGTACAATGTTACAATAAAAATGTACGTTTAATATTTAATCAAATACAATTTAGTTGTACATTATAAAGCATTTAATAGAATACAATCAAACAAAACAACCCTTTTAGCACAGCGTAATTTATAGACAATATTAATCAACATAAAGCTTAAAAGTCTTCTAAAAGATTCAACAGGATTACTGAACGAAAATATATTATATTTCCACCGCGTTTGAATGGCATTCAAAATATCGGGTCTCAAACCTTCAATGGACCTAAAGAACCCGCAGATCGGTATAATAATTTCTTCATTCATTTATTTGTCAACATATATTCTTCACTTCACGTGGAAGATTATAACTATCGATCGCAAACCAGAGGCTGCAAAGCGGCCAAGCGGGCGGCAAAGAAAAGGTCATGCTTACTGCAAACCATATTATCCCAATCAATGAGCTCATTCGTGCCTAACGAAGGTGACATTATGATGGGTCAGAAAATGAATGCATCCGTGTGGAAGAAATACTGTGCTGAGCAGATGCGTTTGCTTCCGCCACCCTGCCGCATCCACCCACCAGTAACGAGACCGCTGAATAGCAAACACAAGTGGCACAAAGTCATCCGTGAGGCTTTTCCGAGGCTTTCCGACATTCGTTCACGTACGCAGGCTCGTTCTATCTCGATGTGCGCTCGCGTGTTTGTGTGTGGTTCGTTTTTCATCCACCACAATCCACCATCCTCCACCGCCATTCAATCTCGTTTTGTCGGCTTGCGTCCTGTTTATCTGTCCGCGGGGACCCGACGGGTGGTTTTTGCTACCCTGACCTGACGATAACTTGTCCATCTAGATAGAACCGTATCTGTCGCCCTTCACTGTGCAGGTAGCAGCGTCGATTCATACACTACACTGCCGGTTCGCTCGAATATGGTCTCGGGCGAAAGTAGCCCCCGAGGCTACCGAGACCGGGTCCCATTTCTAGTTGCATGTCCCCGTACGCCGTTCGAGTGAGGGTAACGTTCGTTACCGGCCGTGAACACCGTCAATCTTTGCACGCATTGACGCAATCCGGGATCGCTCGCAGGCCGGGAAACGCGAGGTGAGCTTACGGGAGGGAAAGGTAAATTACAAACTACTGTCAAACCCTGCGTACGGCTAATCCGACAAGCGTTGACTTAAAAGCAAACCACGCGAATGTGGGTCATGTGAAGCCTTCCGTACGGCTCAAATTAATCATCCTAGCACGGTGCCAACACGGGAACCGTGCGTACGATGGGTGTTGGGGGCTAAGCGGCATCCCTTGGCGTCCCATCTCACCCCCCCCCCCCCCCCCCCCATTCGGCCCGAATGTTCATTTGTAATAACCGCAGATCGTATCATTTGCGTCTTTTTGCCGGCTCTTAGTGTGTATGTGTGTTCCTACGCCGCTGCCCACGGAAGGACGTCGAAAAATCACGACCACGTACGCTAAAGGGACATAAACTGGCATTACTGGTTGGCGCTGGTTGAGCGAGAAATGGATTTTCCGGCCCTTTGCATGCCACGCAAACGTAACGCTTTTCATCCGAGGAGTACCGCTCGAGAAGACGGTCGGCTAAGAAACAGGCATCACTGTACCGGTGTTCTTTCGGGTTTGAAAGGGGCTGCTACCGGGGCATAGTTAATTAATTCTGCGCTGCCCGTGATTTTCGATTGAAAAGGAGTGAAGCTCCTTTCGATTGCGCGCTTTCGTTTGCTGGTACGCTGTATCATTTAACAACTGCTATGCTTCTTGGCTTCTTTATTGCATACACCTGCTAGTAGGTCAAAAAATATTCCCTTTAATTTTTGTTTTAGTTATTTTTATAATTTTCAATAACCAATCACTTCGATACTGCTCTTAAAAAAATAGTTCAAATTCCAAACTCTTACAAAAAAAAAGGCATTTGCAATAATTTTGTCATTTTTTTCAATGCCCCAAGCGTTACGCCCTTGTTTGTTTGTTAATCTGCAACATCGAATTTCGGATAAATTTTACAAGCCAAACAGAGCGTTGCTCGTTAGTTCGAAGGCTTTAACGATAGCTATAAATGTAGAAGTAAAAAGTATTCAATACGTTCACTATATCAAAATACGATACCTACCACTACTTTTTAAACACCCGAAACAATTTTTTTACATTTTATTTCGCAGGGTTAATTAAGCGAGAACAAAACTATACGGGGCTTGAACTCATTACTTCGCTATTTCGCGGTGAAGAAGTAATGTCGTTGTAAACGTTGAAAAAACGTTGAAGCCTAAAGAAGTAAAAACGTTGCGCCTAAAGGTATGCAAAGCAGCGACATACTTGATTTGGTGGGAAAAAGTTTTGCAAAATCCAACACGCATGAGCTAGGTGCGGATTTTTTCCGGGACAAAAAAACCTGTACAGAAAGAAACGAAAACAACTACAGTAACACTCACAAACGGAATCTATTTAAACAGCTATGCTCACAAACTTTCGCTAATAATATTGCAACTATTATATTAAAACCTCAAACTAGCAGCTTTGCAACCTTTAATTACATCCCCCAGGAGGCGCGTTTTGCGAAACAAAAATCCCATTCCCATCTCGCCCGTGGCACGTCATTCGCTCGCTCGCGTCACCTGCGGGTGTGCACCGTGCGACATAACCCCTGACCCGGAACGGAAATGCGTCGAAACCCAACCCGGCCCGGTCACGGCGACACCAACGGGCGGCAAACAAACAAATTCGAATAATGACGACCGAACGCGATACAATCGCTGCCGCTCGGGCGGCAACATTGTACGCCTCATATCGCTTTTATGTAGCGCTTTATGGTGCAGCAGGGACAACACAGGCGCCACCCACTAAAAATGGGCACCAGTCAAACGTCAAGCGCTGATTATATTGCCGCTCCGAATGACCAACACTGGTCACCGGGGCACCGTGAGGGCTCGCGGAGTCCCACTGCCAGCCCATAATCGTTACGCGGAAGGTCAGGGAAGGTGCTCAGGGTGCTTTTCGCCTGTTCCGGCGTGTTTCTCAACGTTGAAAATTGCTGTTTTTTTTTTATTGATACATCATCTACCGCCTGGCAGCGACCATTTCGGTGGTCCGCGAATCGAATTGGGGCGCGGGCCTAGCCTCGGACAGGTCGCGTTTCAAAATGCACCTACCGCACACGACCATAACGATCATTCCCAGCCCGGTGTGGGGCACCCAATTATGGGGCCGAAAAATGTATCGAACCGGAAAGATAACCCGGCCGGAGTCGATAAAGTGGTCATTCCAGAGCGAGCGCTCGCGCGTTCGTGCGTACTCCCGGGAGAGCTTTTTCAATGGTCTGAACGGGGTGAACCCACCCCGTTCCGTACAATATTTATCTCCAACCGAGCAAAAGCTCGCGGTAGTGGACTCCGCGGTGGATGCTATCGATATGCCCGACGGTACCATCGGCAATGGGTTGCTATTTTTTTTTTATTATTTTACTTCTGTTATTGCTGTTACCGGACTGCACTCACCTAGCTGGTTGAAGCATGGCTCGTACGAAATGATGAACCTCCCGGGCAACCGTCAGGAAATCGTTAGGCCAGCCAGCCAGTCACAAAAACCCGGTCCCGGTTCGGACTTCATTTTAATGATCCATTTCAATTGCCAATTACGTGTTGTTTTAGAACTTGAAAAATTGCGAACAGACCGAGCACCGTGCGACCTATGCACACTGCCTGTAGCCGTACATCCAAAACAGAACTAACGACCATGCTCACCTGACGCCCTCGTGCTCAACACTAACACTTTCGGGTGGTGTCATTCAGACCACTTTTGCATCTTTGATTGCTTCGATTGCTCGAAAACGGTTGCAGCATGGTGTTTTGTTCGAAAAAGACACCCGTTATTTTGTAAACTCTGAACCTTTTAGGAGATGTAAATTTGAAACCGATACGTATTATCCGGGATTTAAATCTTTTTTTTTTTTTAATTTACAGATTTATTTCTAAATTTTGATCAATTTTTTTTATAAATACATTTATGCCCGCTTGAGGGGGGATTATAAAAGAATTATAATGCAAGGCTGTAAAGAGCACAACACCATGAAACTGGCACCTGGAATTGGTCTAGCCTGCAAAAGTGTCAATTAACACCTAGAATTGCACGTTAGCTATTTTTCGATTCATTTTCCCATTAGTGTTTCAGCACTTTCTGCAGCATCATCTGCAGCCGGTCAATCAAGCTGCTACAAGTTGGCCCCGTTCTTGGACGGGCAGAAAACCCGTCTATAAACAACGAAAAAAAACCAGCAGAACGCTCACTTTGTGACATGATTTCCACCTAACCAAGCGCAAGAAACGGTCCACGTCAGGCGGAGGAGTGCAGCAAAACGATGAGCACTAGCAAACGCTCCCAGGCTCAACCTAATCCGCTGTCGCCTCGGTCCGGTTTTGTGTCGGGTTGTGTTTTGTGTCATTTTTTTTTTCACCCTCTGCTTCCTGGAAGTATCATCCCTCGGTCACGGTGCGCGGCCAATTGCAGGGACGACAACTGCGACAGTGCCGAGCGCCCGGAGGCGACCGTGCCAAAAGGGTCAAGCGCACAGCAAATTCGTCAGTCCGCAGTGGAGAACGCAAAAATGCAAACACATTCGCCTCGCAGCGACGGCAACTGCCATGGACGTTCTGCTGCAGTTGCACTTGGCCTCGCAGCACACCCGTGCCCTGGCAGGCGAGGAAGGAGGAGCAAGAAAAAAACGCGGTGGATAAAGAAATCGGAATGGAGTCGCCGTGATAAGATGGAGCCGGCGCAGAATCACTTTGTCGCCGGACCCTCCGGAGACTGACAGACACTCACAGGACGAGTGTACGAAGACGGTGAAGTTCTGCCACGGTTCCACGGTCCCTTCCCCCCTCCCCTTCACCACAAAACATTCGGATGTCGGTAAAGAAAGGTCGGCCGGGGCCGGCATCACCACGGGCATAACAAGATGACCTAGTTGGATAACGTTATTTTTTAAAATGAAAACGCTTTTC
>JXWZ01005415.1:0-44805 GCA_000956215.1 Anopheles farauti No. 4 | reverse complement strand
GAGGGGGAGAGTTGATTGGTGGGACGGAGAGAAAGAGATTGGACGTGGGTGTTGGGTGAGATTGACCACCAACGCCACCACCCCTACCACCACTCCTGCTATTCCACGTTAATGTTTCGACGATAACGCGCTTTTTTCTGCTTCGCTTTCTTAAAATGTATTGCGAATGAGTCCTCGTGTGTATATGGAGATGTCTTTTCACCCACTTTTGACCGTATAGGGGTTTAGATTAGATGTGTTTAATGTCGCTTCATCAGACGGTGTTGAAATTCGAGCAAGTGCGACTGCACTTTTGTCCTTGATGGTTTTGCGTGAATCAGCACTTTCTTTGATTTCAAGCAGAAGGGCAATGGTCGTATAGGGCCAAAACAAAACAAGAATTTTCTTCTTACTACGCAAAAAAAAGCAAAACCACTTAAAGAAACAATTTTAACTCGACATCTTCCATTTCGTAATGGCTAGGTTGTAATGGCCATAAGTTAGATGAACGATGAGATTCAAGCCACAATAACTTATTTATTTCTGGCGGCTTATCTGTATAGAAGCCCCCATATAATATTTCCCTTGTACGGACCCAACAGTATGAAATGAGTGAAAAGCATGAATGATAAAAGTAAATTCCGTTTCGATAATCAAAAGGCCTTTTATTATATCACTTTTGACAATATTTTTATCGCAAATCAATAACAGTCAATCGTATTCGATGCTATTCCCCTCATAAATAGTATACGTAAAATTCATAACAGTTCCGTAAATATCGTATTTGGAATTAAGAAAAGTAAAAATACCAATAGTTTTAATATTTTGTGTTTCACTATCACTTTCACTATCGATTAATCGATTAGCCCCAGAAAGCTTAGAATTCTCTGCATATTTCATATCCAGTCCTACAATTCGTATAATACCCAAAATGCATATATTCATTCGAAATTTTATAGTTTCCAAAGGGGTAAATTCTCGCAAACGCATACGATAACATGGACGATGTAGATGGCAAATTAATAAACAAATCAACAACACCAAAAAAACACTTAAAATCTAAGCGATTTCTCGTACCACCTAGTTGAGGTAAACTGGCTTCAGGATTCGAGAAGTATCTAAATAATAATTTGAATTAAAAAAAAAAACAGTTGACATGTTTAGTGTTTTTAAAGAATCGAATTCAATCTGCGGAGATGTTTTGGTATGACAGCTAGCTAAGAGGAGGAACCACCAAAATAGTACTTCTCGTCGATCATCTTCTGATAGGCGAGAGTGATGCAGTCAAAATCCGTGTACAGCTCCACCTGTGGCACGGTGTCGCCCATCAGCGATTCCGTTACGGTCTGCTCGGGAAGACGCACAATCTTCACGTAGAACGGACTCTGCAGTTGCTCCTCCAGCCGATGCATCACATCGGTGGCACGTAGTCTCGGGTTTGGACGCACACCCACCAATCGCACCTTAATGTTGCGTAGCGGAATGTTGCGCATACCCGACGGACATCGGCGCAATTCGGACACCGGTAGCGTATCCCGGTTGAGGTAGTCTACATATAGCACACGCATCTGGCACGGTTCCTCGATCACCTTCTCCACTATCGCCCGATAGTAGAGTCCATCTTCACGGTACGGCGCAAGACAGGCCGAACCCGGTTTGAGGTTGCGCGGATTCCATCGCTGCGGATCGGGACGAAAACGTGCCGCTTGCTGTATCTTTTCCGCCATCCGTGCGATACGCTGCGTGTGTCCCTCGAGATGGGGAAAAACGTGCAGCGTTTGCCCATCGTTGTAGACGGTAGTGAACTCAGCAAAGAAACCATGGGACGAATAAATCGTCGGCTGCACGACGAAGCCGCGCGATACGCCTTCCAATCCGACAGTACAACACTGCACCACGTCGTCGTTCGGATCATCTTCGTCGGAAAGTCGCGAGGATGTATCGTACCGTAGGCCATCCCAATCGAAATACACTGGCGAGGAGAGCGACCTGTTTGTTACGTTTAAATTGCATTTCAAATCGTTCGTCACACGATGTGCTTTCTCGTGTCCTCTGCCATCGTCGTCGTCGTCGTCGTTACCAAAAGCGACTACCTCGTTGTCTAGCGGTTGTCGATTCATCCAATCGCAGTCGTCCACCGTCGTTTCGGGTATCTCATTCGGATCTTCGAAATCACTTTCCTGCTTCAGCTGCATGTTCTGCTTGTCGTCCGCTATCTGACCGATAAAGCGCAGCAGATCACGATGCTCCACCGATAGTTGGGTGGTGCGATTGAGCGGATCCTGAAATCCGGTGTCCGGTTTGCTGAGCGAATAGGAAAATTCTTCACGCTTCTTCCAGTTCCGACGAGCGTCTTTGCGCTCCACCGTACTCTCAACCAACCCCATATTGATCAGCGCCGAACCGACATTAACCGAATCCTTCAGCAGTGTTATCTGGCACGGAATGCAAGTGTCGTCTTGAGTCCGTAAACCATCCAGTGCCGAGGTTTCCACGCGAATCATGCAGCACTTCTGCACGAACAGCCCGTGGCAGGCATCGAGTACCTTTTCCGGCCAACCATTCGTCGTTGTTGAATTGAGCCTTGTTGGCTTAATTCCAGCCAACCGAAACCGGGAGGTCTGCACCGGGACTCGCACACAAACGACATCGCTCAGTAGATCGTGTTCGCCGGAACAGATTTCCTCGTTGCCATAATCGACGAACAGCACCCGATAGTTACCGGAACCGACAGCGTTCAGCACCGTGCCGCGATAGTAATGCCCGTCCAGATGGTACCGTGCCAGGCATGGATCGTTTGGCTTAAAAACGGTCGCCGTTGCGGAACTTTTAGCTAGCTTTCTCGTCACGTATGTCGCTATCGTGTCGCGGATGCGATGCAACACCGGCTCCTGGCAGATGTCGTACAGAAAGATCGTTCCATCGTTACCAATGCTCGTAGGCATGCCGACGAACACGGTTTTCTCGATCGGTTGCGACTTTGGCCAGACATCGATATGCTCCACCGACCCGTCTGCTAAGGCGAGTGCTGCTGCACAAGTTTTATCCACCACGACCGCGTGCGTTTCTCCATCATTTACCACCGTCCGCAACCCCTCCTGCTCTCGTTCCACGAACGCTTGTTCTGCGTCTGCGATGACGTGCTGCAAGAACTGTTGCATTTTCTGGTACTCCGCCCGCTGCAATTCCTCGATCGCCTGTTCGAGCGTCTCCAGCTCTTGCTCCGCACCGGAGCCCTTCGTGGCGAAGGTGCGAAATCGCCCGGACGAGTGGGCCAAACCGCGTACCACGAGCAGCTGGTTCAAGTTTCGGTACTCCGTTGTACGCGGTGACAGTGGTTGCGGTACCGATTGCCGCACGCCCCATAGCACCACCGACAGGGACTGTGACTGTGCGTCGCTCTGGGCCTTGGAGTCGAGCGTGATGGCGTGCATACGGAACGATTTGATCATCAATGTAAACCCATCCAACGTCGATTGGTGCCAGTTGGCATTTCCTCCAACCGGTTCAATACAAGCCAGTCGGCACCGAATGGCTCCAGGTTGTACCTGGGCTATGAGAGCGGTCAACCGAGCCATCACGGTACGCGAAACCTTCACAGTTATGGCTCGATCGATTAGAAACACTTCGTACTGGGTGTTTTGCTCGCAGCTGGCCAAAATCCGGGCGCGATACCATGCACCAGCGCTAGCATCGTCCTCCACCAATGACACCAACGCAACACACATATCCCCGATGGACCACTGGTAAGATTCTTCCGCCGGATAGTCCAAACCGCCGGATAGTTTCTCCAGTTCGTTCTTCATATGTTGCTGGATGATTTCGTGCAATTTCTCCAAACCGGCCGCACGTGAGCACATCTGCACGTAGATCTCTCTCGGGGACACCACCTTCAGCACATTGACCGGCACACGCGGATCGACCACCTTTTTAACAACTGTCTGCGTTGTGATGCCGGCCTCCATGCCACCGGTGGTCGGTTCGTTGTTGATAAACGCGACCCGAGAACGATCGGAAATTTCATCCTCCTTACCGGGGGCGCATACGGCATGTCCGGAAGCGACAAGCATCCCATTCACGCACGTTTCAAGATCGGCCTTGTTGCAAAGGTACAACATCACGTTGTAGATACCGAACTCCACGCACAACTGCCCAATCTGCACGGCGAACCGGAGCGTTGTGCTGCATACAATGTGCCGAAACTCGGTCAACGCCTCACCGCTCCACGAGGGCTGATCGATACCGGCATATTCGAGCGGTCGCTTTGGATGAATATGCTCCAACCGACAGTTGATGGCTAACGCATGCTTAGCAAGCGGTGCACTTCCCGGTACCAGTAAACGCATATCCTCCCAGTAGGCTACGAGCGTTTTACCAATATCAAGCGCAAACATTTCGCACGCACCGATCAGCACCTTTTGCACGCGGCCCCGCAACCAAACCCGACTGTCCTCGTGCATATCGTTATCAATCGTAAAGGCACAAATGAGCCCCACGTACGGGCAAAAAAACTTCTCCGACCGCTTCTCCCGGCACATGGCAACCAGTTGCTCCTGCAGCAGATCGAATTGCTTTAACTTCCACTCTTCTGGCATGATGTAGAAATGGTCAGGTGAGATGGCGTGAGTGATTCGCGCGTCGAACGAATCGTACTCCCGCAGCACCGGTGATTTAGGAATGTTGTACAGACGTAGCGATCGTTGCGTAGCCCACTGTACCCAGTGATTCAGATGCTCCACAGTGTTTGTATCCACTCGCTGCTGCATCCACTCTTTGTCCGCCAGGTGGCACTGCTGCAGATAACACAGCATACTGCCCAGCGACATCGGTGCATAGTAGCCCTCCCATTTGAACTCGTCCGATATGACTACATTTGGTGTCGGTTGTACAGGCTTGGGAAGAGTCGGCGGAAGGAACAGATCGACAAGCAAACAGTCACTTGACGATGGGGGCATCGTACGGTTGGACAACTTACACATCACCATGTTTTGACCGGCGATAAAGTCATTCATCACCTGGACACACTCCTTCGGCCAGCAACCGGCATTACTTTCCTCGTTTATACCACCATCAAACATATCCTTCGGTGGAACAACGTTGTACAGGGCGCACTTTACTGCTCCGTATCGTATTTCGCTCAGCTTCTTCGAGATTGGGCGTATCTGTTCGTACATGAGCGCTTCCATGCGTCCATAGTCCACGTACTGCACCTTAAATTGTACCGGTTTCTCCGAACCGGGCTTACCTATTACCCGCAGTAACATTGCGCGGTACCAGCTGTCGGAACCGTCCGGACGTGCGAGATACATCGAACCGCGGGTGATGATTAGCTGACGCTTTTCCGAATCGTAATCGTCTGCTTCGGCCTGACACTGTTCTTCGACACTCTTGGCCGTGCTTTCGATGAACTGCTGATCCTGAACGTAGAATTCGTGCGGATTTACAATGCATGTTACCTTCACCATCGAGAAGGACACCCGTCGCTGCCGCTGTTCTCTTCCTGCGCGGCGGCTCGAATAGGAAATGTTTCGTTTTCTGCCTCCGGTCTTCCGCGAGACGTTGTTGCAGATGCTTTGTTCCAGCAATTGTGATTTTTGCATTCCACAATCATCAAGAACTACTGAGGTTGTGCGACTCTGTCCGGAAACGGTAGAGTTCGAACGATCAACGGTTCGAACGGCCGTAGCTTGCGGTATTGCATGTTTCTTTAGTTCACCGTGGTGAGCGACGGGTACAAGTTGCATAATTTTACCCGCATCTGGAAGAATCAAGCTGTAGAATCTGGTGAGCGTGTGTTGAAATTCTCCATTCTCAGTGTACTGAAACGTCACTGGCGTTCTAATACCGTCCATGCCTACCATCAGCTTCAGTGGTTGCTGCTCGAGGAATTGCTTCACTTCCCTTACCAATTTCTGCCATGACGGGTGCAACAAACCCATCGGTGCACCGTCCGGGAAGCGCTTTGCCTGTGCGGTTAGTTCCTTTAGACGTGATTCGGAGGTCTCCAAACGATGCTGCAGTTCATCATTGTGCTGACGATGCCGGAGAAACGATATGCGCACCTGCCGCAAAATCCCATGTTCTTCCATCTGTAAGGCGTTATGCATGGATAAGAAATGGGCGTTCACTTTCCTCACTATCTGATCGATGTTTTCTGTGAGTGTCTTGTTGCGTTCGTGGAGCGTCAGGGTAGATTTTTCATACGCATGGCATGCTTTGCCAAGCATTGATTTCAATTTCCTCGGAGTGTTTATTTCACTTGAAGCAAGCGTTGCAACGACGGACTGTGCATAGCGTTCCACCTCCACCTGTGCACCATTTTCAGTGCCCTCCCAGTGCTGCTGAATGTTTCGTAGCTCTTCTTGCATTTGTTCTATAACTCCCAGCATGTAATAACTTGGGTGCAGCGCCACGGTGGCATCGTTTTGCTCCTTACCCAGTGGTGTGGATTTCTTGCAGAACTCACATACGATCGCACCGTTGCTAGCATATTCTTGCACGCACTGTCCGCACATGAGATGCTGGCAGACCAGAAGAAACGGAATTCGACGTACCATATCTTCCGATTCATTCGTGAAGGGTAATAAACACCGGTCGCATGTAGGTTGAGGGCGCCACGTTAGCGGCCGATCCGTGTGCAGGAAGTTTTCCACACTAATGGTCGCCATTTTGAAACTGAAATCAACGAGAATGCGGAGAGAATTACTTTTATAGTAGAACACGAATTGTAAATTTTTGCTACCCTTTTTTACCGTACACTGGATCTGGAATACCGTAGAATATTCAAGGTATCAACTTTCCGTGGAATACTTAGACTTCCTTATTATTTTACCAACGTATTTTCATTATTTATATACACGTTGCAACGCAATGCGTGTTTCATGGAATTGGAAAAACGTGATCTTTCACTCGCAGCAAACAATAGACAGGAAGCCGCTTTTCGATTGCTTTGTTGTTTGTTGCTTCTACTTATTATTCCTCAAATATATGTGCTTCGATGCCAGCAAGTTAAGATGCTCCGTGAGCCTGCGTGTACAGTTAGAGATGCAATATTGGTCGACGCTACACTCGGACATCACCTTCGTGAATTCACGCTGAAATTAAAAGTATGTTTTGATGGTATTTTGAAACAAACCAAAAGCGCCATTTGCAACACTTCCTTACCTGTTTACGTTTACAACAACCGGATGGGATGATAGTCTCGCGGACACACAACGAACTGCAACTATATACTAATTATAGTATACTGCAACTATACTACTAGTTCTGCTTCAATTTTTTCTATAGGTTTTGATAAAACATTATACGATACTTTGGATAACTTTCGATCTTAAAGTGGCAGATTTATAAAAGGAAATGATAAGCACTGAATCGCGGTTTGTATTCATGCAAATGACATTAGAAGAGGTTAGCTCATGTAGAACAATTGAATGTGTTCTAAAAGTTTGTTTGTAAATTTGATTGTTAAGTCAACGCTTTTAAGATTATCTATGTCAAATCATCGTTTTTGAGCTTAGTTTTTGAGCAAAATGTACTCCAGATTTGATAAAACTATTGGGAAAATGAAAAAACATGAAATTGGAAAAATTGTCAAATCGACGGACAACATGGTAGCCAGAAAAAGAGCCAACCTGATCTGTCAGTGAGTGTTGACTTTGTTTTTCCTTTGCGTGTGTGTGGTGTGGTTTTGCTTTCGCCTGGGTAAACGCGTTTGTTCTAGACGGAGAAATAAAGTAGAATAATGGAGATCAGCAAAACGATTGGAATTGCTGCCGGTGTCGCTGGAACGCTGTTTCTCGGGTACTGCATATACTTCGACCACAAGCGCCGAAAGGATCCTGATTTCAAGAAGAAATTGCGCGAAAGTAAGTGTGTGACATAGCCGATACGAGTGGTGTGGTGTAACCGCTATGGTCGCCATCATTCGCTGTCGATGCCTACCTAGATTTCTCTTTTGCCATCGCCGTAAGTTACATCGCAGCTGCACCGGTCACTAATGCCGCCCCTGGATGGGTTTATTTCCTTTCTGTTCCCGTAGGACGAAAGGCCAAAAAGGCTGCTGCTTCGTCAGGGCCAAGGACAACAATCCCTAACCTGGCAGATCACGAAGAGGTGCAAAGGTAGGTGTGGGAAGCGACGGACCGTACTGTAACTGCCTGTGCCATCAACTGCACATGGAAGCAAAGGACGGATGTATTGATTTTCCACGAGTTTTCCCATCTCAGCGACGTGCGCGCGTGTTGTCAGTTTGGTGGATGCTTGGAATTCTGTGTTTTTTTTTTTGCTTCATGCGATTAGAATGAGCAACGTTTATGTAATCGCAACGAGGACCTGTAAACACAGTACCCCGGCAGTCCGTGGGCTCTCCTGGGGATCAAGCATGGCAGCACGCCTGGAAGCATATACTGAAAGGGAACTAGTGGTGCTAGTTTCACATATGTGGTCTCACATGTTTATCTATTTGCTGCGCATACAGATTCTTCCTGCAGGAGATTCAAACCGGTGAACAACTCATCTCCGCCGGTGACATTGAAAATGGTGTAGAGCATTTGGCCAATGCAATTATCGTTTGCGGTCAACCAACGCAACTGTTACAGGTAAGGCCGCCCAAACGATCGATCGAATTATATCCGAGTTCTAACGTGGAATCTTAATTTATACAGGTCCTCCAGCAAACGCTGCCAGCCCAGGTGTTCGCCCTGCTGATCACGCGCATGCGACAGTACGGCAACCAGGCAAGCGAGAACGACCGAAGCAAGCTGCAGGACATGAATGACGATCTGGAGTAAAAGGGGAACGGCGCCCGTGAGAATGGCCACCGAATTTCGGACCAGGTCGCGTCTTACGTTATGGGCCTTTGAGAGCGAGGGGCATAGATGCGAGCGCGAGCCCTCGAATGCAAGACATACAGACATACAGACAGCGTAGCGAATTCCCTTCCCCCCGTAAAAAAAAGAAACTGCCTAAACCGGGAATGAAGCAGCAATATCATCGTGTTAAGCAATCCGCGATGTGTGTTGCGTACTCCATCGTCTTCATTTACACCCGCGCGTATTTATCAGCTACCTGAGAAAAAAGATTCGACCACGCGGAAACAACACCATCGCTTTCTCGTCTTCTTCGCTTATGTTCGGTCTCGCCCTACTCGTTCGAGTGTGTGCCGTGGCACAAAATCAAACCTCTCCGTAGTAGAACAAAATCAGATTAGTTATAAAGACAAAAAAACACACATAAAATCACAAAAAAAAGATAACAAAATCGCCTTTCGTCGTACGGGAGGTTTGCGTTTGCCCTTCACAACATCACATCGGAAAACACTTATGCCCTAGCCGCGAAACGCTTCCCACATCCGCAGCATCTGTTTCGATCCATTCAACCTATCCACCACAATCTAGTGACAATGGTCACTGAAAACTCCATGTATGTATCCTTTTCCTTTCGATAGGAAGAGAAATTACACAAAACCAGACTTTCTTGCATTACTTTGCGCATTTTAAATGCCCATCGTATTTGGCGTTAACTTTTGCTTCTGATTGCTGGCTGATCCCGGACACGATTCCAAAGAGGGGAAGGACACGTGCTAAACAACTAAGCCCTTACACACACAAACACACACACACAAAAATCCCCTATCCTGCCCAACAGATGCGTCAAAAGCAGCGCAAAAAAACTTAGTAACGTCGTAAACGTACATAGAATAAGGCGAAACTAACCACAAACTAGTGAACGCACGGAACAACTTGTTGAAGCAGATAAATGAACTATATATGAGTAATTGATAGCTTTTTCCGGGAGGAGAATAAAAAATATCCAATGTTGTTTCATGAAACAGAAACGTCCGCCCGGAGTTGGATTTTTTTTTCTGCTCCCTGTCGGGCATCGATCGTGTTCGCGAATCCGGCAGCATAAGTAATTGCAGCAGATGGTGGTTTTGAATGAAAGCACATCGTACTATGGAAGAGCGAATCGGCTGTTGGTTTGACACTATTTTTAAACATATTTAGCTATTCCAAACGCTCGAATGCGTGTGTGGAGGCGTCGTCGGTGGAGTTCCAGACGAACAAAGGAAACAGGTGGAGACAGATCGACACGAATTAGATCCCTGCCAGAACGTCTCATCAACTCAACGCCCCATGGCAGTAATTTTATCGCCAACGAATTTGTCTCATTCGATCGGCCATGCGGGAAGCAGTGGAGGGCAATAATGAGGCAACTTTATCTTTTCCTCCTTTGCGATGCGCGGGTGGCTCACCGACGGAGGAGAGGAAGGCAGAAAGGGTGCGTGACCTTATTGGGTTGAGATAGCAATATAGTGTTTGTTCTGTCGGCTAGTCGACTCGACCGTTTGAATTCGCTGGTCAGTTGATCGGGAAACATCGTCGGATGCAGTGGTGTGCAGTGGCGAAAACGCATCGGGCCCCACTCCGGAAAGGAGAAAATCCCGGAAACGAGCGAACGTGATTAAAAATAGCAACGCAAGATCGGTTTTTGCACGCCACCTCTAAAATCGAACACCACAGCCCATCCGATCACGTTCCACAAAGCATCCTTTTTAAGTGTATTTGTTCAACGAGACCATAGAGCACGCGGAAGCACAAGTGCGTGTGGAATAGTAGCGTAGTAGTAATCATACTAGCTTTCTGTTATCACTGTGTTGGTTTTTCGTTTTCCGATTTGTTTTATTATCCGTTTGAAATGTGCACAATACACCAGATGCGAGAACTACTCCATAGTAGTTTGATAGTAGCAGCTGCTCTTCACCTCTGCTACTGGAATGGTTCGTTCGTCTTAGCCGACACAATCCCCATTTTCCCATTGGGAACGCTCACCATCGCAGAAGGCGCTGGTTTTTTGGCTTTTCTTAATCCCGCCGGTGGTGTGGAACTTCCACCGGTGAGCACCGCAGCAGGCCAGTGGATACACTGTTCGGTTGGAGTCGACAACGTTCAGTACAGTCTGGACAGTGACCAGATCCATCGGATCGGTGAGAAAACGACCGTCGAACGCTACGACCCGGAGCGGTGTGGAATACGTGTGAAAAACGTCCAGAAATCGCTCGAATCGAATTGGACCCTCTACGGGACGGATACGCATGGCGAAGGTCGCACCGGAGTGCTGGAGTTGACCGTTTTGTGTACGTAGCCATCATCGTTCGGGAGAGAAAATAAATTATGTTTTACACAATTGTTACACCCACCAGCTCCGAAAGTAATCGATGAACTAAACGTAACCGCCAGTGGGACGCTTTCGTCGACGACAATCAGCTGCCCGGACAAGGATAGTGCACGCTACTGTCGCATTGTGGACGCCGCGCAGAACGTGTACGAATCTTGCACAAAGTCGGTCGATCTCACGCAGCGCCTTAGCCACTTCTGGTGCCATTCAATGTTCTGGGGCGCCATGACGGAGCGCATCACCAAGATCAACCTGTACGTGGAGGGTAAGATTGGGCGAACACGCGAACGCTGGAGGCCCGCGGGTTTAATCGCATTCTAATTGCAGAGGATGATCGCGACGTAACGGCGACGGTGGACGAAACGGAAGACCACATTGTGCTGTCCTGTCAGTATCGCTTGTCGGTTTCGCTGTGCCGCGCCTTATCGGAAGCAGATAATCGCCAGTTTCTGTTGCTCGATGGCCATCTATCCGGCCGATACTCGACATACAATACCAAGTATCTAATCGTATTGTTTTTCTCCCTCTGTTGTGTGTGTTAATAGCTTTTTTTGCGATTTAAACAAGCGTACGGGAGATTGCGGGGGGGATAAAACAAAAACAAAAACCAACCTTTTGAACCCATGCTACATGCTTTATTTTCAGAATATCGAAAGGGATTTGTTCGTTGGAAATCAAAAAGCCTCTGGCACCGTCGGATGTCGGTGTGTGGCGTATCTATCAGCAACTCAATCCGACCGACTACACCGGTTGCGTGTTTGACGTGAAAAGTCGCCGTACGTCCAAAGCGCGCACCTTCATCCGCGCCAGAGGCTCGAGGAAAGCAGCGTACCAGCGAGCGGAACTGACCGCAACCAGCATCGAAATCTTCCACGACCCACGCTCTTCTAGCCCGACGGTGACGTCACTTTCCTGCCAGGTGCCGTACGCGATCGACTACTGCTACCTTTCCGGCCCGTCCGGGAGCGACTACTCGCCGATACGGTTCGATCGGCTCAAATCGCTCGGTATGTGTCGGTTCGAGGTGACCAACATCACGACCGGTATGTGGGCCTGTGGCGTTAACGATCTGGACGGGGCAGAAGATCATCTCACGTACTACAATGTGAGCGTGTATCGGCAGCCGGGACGCACCGTTACCGACCAATTGACGGCCAGTACCGGTGATCGCGAGCAACGGCTGCTTTGTCGCACCATCCTGGACTTGCCGATCGACATCTGTCGCTTTGTGGATCCGTCCGGCGAAGTGCACGGACTGTCTGATCAGATGAAACCATCCCCCGACGCACGCTACCGCTACCATGGCAATGGACTGCGGATAGGCGAATGCGGACTGGAGATTGTAGAGCTGAGAGAAAAGGACTTTGGACGGTGGAAATGCGTGCTTAAGGTGCGCAACCAGGAGTACGAAATAACGATGGAAATCGTTGAAGAAGGTGAGGTAACGTGTGTTTTTCATCTCATCTCGTCCATCTGCTCGTCGTTGCCTACTCTTCCAACCATTCCATCAATACTTGCGAGCAAACATTTCACTTTTTTTCTGACGGCTTCTATTAACGGTATTTTCCGCAGCTTTAAGCGTTGGTGCTATAATCGGAATCAGTATTGGAGCTACAATCGCGCTCGGTATCATCGGAATCTTTGTGTACCGGAAGCTGAACCGACGCTACACCGGACCCACCTACACCGTCTCCTCCAGCATGACCAACGTATCAAACGGTTCCCATCAATCCTAGGGAAACCGCCCGGGCGTGTGTCGAAAACATGTGCACTTGTTGTTGTGGTTTTGTTTTTTGTTATTTTGTTGTTGATAAAGTAAAAAAACCAACCTATTACTTGTTTGCGGGAAACTTTATTAGGATATGCTGGAGTAGTCCGCTGACCGGGCCGCACTCAGCAGTAGCAGCGTACGGGCAAACTTACCCTTGTGCCGGCAGCAGAGCAAACGGACGCAGACAAGAAATACGACCCCACACACCAGATAGACCGCATTCCGGAACAATGTTTTCCTCCACAACCACGACCGATAGTCGTCGTAGCGTTGAAATCGGTTCCGGTATATGCTTTCCAGCTCGTAGCTGCTCCGGGCCGGAAACAGGCTCAGATAGAAGTCTTCCAGCAGAGCCGCTATCATCTGGTTGTCATCCAGGTGCGCATCGTTCAGGTTGTCATTGATGCAGTTGAACTTTTTTGGTGTTTTGCGCAGCTCATCGAGCGCATCGACGACCTGCGTTATGTTGGACGTGAGCATCTTGAAGTTACTGTACAGTCCGGTTTTGGCGCTCACGTGGTAACGGTAGCGTGGCACCTTGCCGAAGTTGGCACGCATCATATCGGTCAGCTCGGTGCAGCCCGTCACGAGTGTCTTCGTCACGGTAGGCTGCAAAATCCAGGACGCGTTATTTGTGTAGCTAACTGAAAACCTAGTCCTAGTCCTAGTCCTAATGCTGTACTTACAATGGTAGAGTCTTCGTAGCGTTCGTACACGAGCGTAGGATAAATCTGCCGCTGTTCTTGCTGGTGCTCCAGTGGAAGAAAGTTGTTCTGCTGCAGCGAGCAGTTTGTGACGACCTCCTCGAAGTAGCGCACGGCCGACCAGTCCAGCGGCAGATGGTACACCTTTGCCAGAAGCGTACGAATCTCCCGATCCGACCAAGTGCTGCAAAAAAAAGTAAGAAAAAAAACATTTTAAATTGCACACAAGCGCTTCCTTGGTTCCTTGATCTTGACCTACCCCGACGTATCGGTGTCAAAGTCGTCAAAAATTTCAGCCACCGTTTTATTGCGTGATTCGCTCATCAGAAAGTGGTAGTAGCTAAACGCGTACTGCATGTCATCCTTCGCCCGAAACCGGTGCCGCTTGGTGACGAGAAACTCCTGCCGAAAGCGATCCAGCATCCGCTCGATGATCTGCCGGTCCAGCAGGAAGCCCACGTGGGCGAGCACTTTGCGGTTGTGGAAGCCGTACGCCCGATTAAACACCCGGTTCGTGTGTATCAACGAGGTGGCGAAAACATCCTGCGAGTTTGCCGCCGGATCCATCCCTATCGAGGGTAACAGTGCTTCGTCTGTCCGGTTGGTGGAATGTCCATGGCCGCCCGTATTTCGCACCCGAGAACGAACTGGCGTACGATGGTGTGCCTGTTGTTTGTTTATTTTCATCCGCTCATTGTTGAACCGCTCAACGAGCTGTCGCGTGGAAGAGCTACCATTGTTGCCTTTCATCCGGAAAATCTCGTAAATGTCACGAATGTTTTCCGACGTCCGCACTCTACCACCTACGATACCGCCTGGCGATAGGCGGGGAAACATTTTCGGTACATCGATAAACATCGCTTCGCCCTCTTCCTCCACCGGTTCCATCATCGCTGCGGTATCATCGAGTGCGGAAACGTCTTCGTAATCGTGCAGCTGATGCGATCGCTGACGTTCCGCACCGTAGTCGGGATGATCGCAATCCCAACCATCGTATTGACACTCCTCAACGTAGCAGTCGCGATCGCACGATCCGTCGCCCACGAACATCCACGGGCAGTCGGGAGCACAGTCCGGCACTATCCAGGCCGTAAACACTTTCACACCTTCAGCAAGCGTTTGCAAGTCGTCCGGAAAAAGGGGCGCACCGAGGAAGATATCATCGTTTAGGTAGAGGAAGCGGCGCGATAAGCCCGGTATACGGTGTATGAACGTTTCGATGCTGGCACTGGAGAACGTGGGCAGTGCCGTATCGTCGTCCGCAATATCAGCATGCGGAACGATTTGAACACGAGGATTCTCCAAGTTTAACCAGCATGGTACCTGCCCGTTCGTCACGATGTACACATTGCGTACCCACGGGGCGTACTTTTCCAACGAGCGCAGTGAATATCGCAGCTCGTTCTTGTCGTCGTACCGAGCCTTATCCCGGGTCGGTGAAAACCGAGTAAGCTCATCCAGAAACAGTGGATCACTTCCGTTCACCCAGGTGTATACTACGTCTATCACTTCGTAGCAATTTTGGCAAGCTTTTTTGGACGTATGCTATAGAGGAAGGTTCGAATCAGGTTATCAGGTTTTCATAATATCGTAATATCCCTCAACAAAAGTACCGTTATTAGTAGGTGCAGAATTATGTACGACAGAGCCAACAGGGCCAGCGCGGTCACCGCGAAACAGCACCTAAACCGCAGCTTGCCGTTGCCAAGCCCGGAAGCGCAAGACCAACGTACGATTCGTTTCATTGCACGTGATATTTTTCGGCGGGGCTCCATTTGGGGTGAAATTTACGAGAAGCTCGACACTGCACTGGACGGTCACCGTGGCTCATCGTGTCGTGAGAGTTGCCAACGTGCTAGGAGATCATTTACACACCAGAAACATAACTAGCGCAGTTGAAAACAGCCACTTTTCGTGAGGGAAAATATGCAAAACATAAGCTACGGTGAAATCAAAACATTGACGAATATCTTGCATGTAACAACCTTTTCCGGGTGTGTGTTTCATTTTTGGCCTACAGTAGCGCTACTATCATTGTACAATATGATATTTTTTTTTACATATTTTTATAGTTAATATGTAATCTAACTATTTTGTAAAAATCGCCATATTGCGTTGATTCATTATTTGCTTAATTAAAGTTTTTCAAATGTTTCATGTTTTTATGGCATCGAAATTTTATAGCAACACATCTCAGCTGTACAAACCGCTGGTCGTTTGACTGATTGTCAAAAAATTGTGACCGCGCCAAACATAACCAATCCAAACAATTGCTGACCGTATGCTGACCATTCTATGTGATTTTTTTTTTTCGTAAAACTACACCAAAATTTACTTTTCAGTGCGCTTCAGTGCTTAAAAACGCTCGTGCTAGCTTCGGTGAGCGAATTTGCTAGTTCACGGCAGAGTAACAATGGCCGACTTCCTCGAGTATTCGTCCATCAGCTCGGAAATTCGTGGCGCCATGGTAAGGGTGATATTCAAGGTGGAAGGATTCAACCAAATACCACAATTTTTACCGGCAGGTGGTGCCGGCACATGATGTGACCGTTTTATAAACAAACTCTATCCCCCTTCCAGTGCCCGGGCAAGCTGAAGATGACCGACACGGCGATGGTGTTCAAAAGCGATAAAACCGGCAAGGTAGAACAGATCAACTCTAGCGATATCGATCTTATCAACTATCAGCGGTTCGTGGGCAGCTTTGGTTTGCGCGTGTTCCTTAAGAACGGATCCCTTCACCGTTTTCTGGGTTTTACCGGCGACGAAACGAAGATAGCGGAGTTTGTGAAGAAAAACTACAAACAGGACATGCTGGAAAAGGAACTGTCTATGCGCGGCTGGAACTGGGGCGCGGTACAATTCAAGGGATCGGTGCTGAGCTTTGACGTAGAGAACAAAACAAGCTTCGAAATTCCGCTGAACCACGTGTCGCAATGTAACGTGGGCAAGAACGAGGTGACGGTGGAATTCCACCGCAACGATGACGCCCCGGTTAGCCTGATGGAGATGCGATTCCACATTCCAACGTCCGAGTCGGCCGATATCGACCCGGTCGAAGCGTTCCATGATAACGTGATGAAGCAGGCGTCCGTCATTTCTGTGTCGGGCGACGCGATCGCCATCTTCCGCGAAATTCACTGTCTCACACCGCGCGGTCGTTACGACATCAAGGTGTTCCAGTCGTTCTTCCAGTTGCACGGTAAAACGTACGACTTCAAGATCCCGACTTCGTCCGTGTTACGGCTGTTCCTGCTACCACACAAAGACGGCAGACAGATATTCTTCGTCATTTCGCTGGATCCACCAATCAAGCAGGGCCAGACACGGTATCACTTCCTGGTCACGCTGTTCCAGATGGAGGAGGAAACGAACATCGAGCTTCCGTTCACGGAGGAGGAGCTGAAGGAGAAGTACGAGGATAAGCTGACGAAGGAACTGTCCGGACCGGTGTACGAAGTGCTGGGCAAAATCATGAAGGTCATCATCAACCGCAAACTCACCGGTCCGGGAAATTTCAAAGGACACTCCGGTACACCAGCCATCGGATGTTCCTTCAAGGCGGCCGCGGGATATCTGTACCCATTGGAACGGGGCTTTATCTACGTGCACAAACCGCCGGTTCATATACGATTCGAGGAGATTGCCACGGTAAACTTTGCCCGCAGCGGTGGTTCGACACGAAGTTTTGATTTCGAGATCGAGCTAAAGACCGGTACGGTCCACACGTTTTGCAGCATCGAGAAGGAAGAGTACGCGAAGCTGTTTGATTTTATCGTCTCGAAGAAGCTGAACGTGAAAAATACTGGTGGCAAGGCGAGCTACAAGGAAGACTTTGCCGATTCGGATAACGAGGGCGAACCGGACGCGTATTTGGCGCGCGTCAAGGCGGAAGCGAAGGAACGCGACGAGGATGACGACGGTAGCGACTCGGAAGAATCCACCGACGAAGACTTCAACCCGAACCAGCAAGAGTCGGATGTGGCGGAAGAGTTCGACAGCAACGTGGAATCATCTTCGGACGATTCGGATGACGAGGATGGAAGCGGGGGCAGTGGCGACGGCAGTGGTTCCGAAGACGAAAAACCGAAAAAGAGCGAAAAGAACAAGGAAAAGAAGGTAAAGGAGGCAAAGGAAAAGCCAGCTAAAAAGAAGGAAGTGAAAGCGAAGAAATCCAAAACGAAAGACTCTGGCGCACCGAAACGGCCCTCAACGGCGTTTATGATCTGGATGAACGCGAACCGCGACCAGATACGCAAGGATAATCCGGGCCTTCCGATCACCGAGATCAGCAAGAAAGGTGGCGAACTGTGGAAAGAACTGAAGGACAAGAAAGAATGGGAGGCAAAGGCAGCGAAGGCGAAGGAAGATTACGCGGAAGCGATGTCCGCCTACAAGGCTGCGGGTGGCGGCGGTGAAGGTGAGGACAATGGCAAGGGCGAGAAGCGTAAAAAGAAACCGGCCGCCAAGAAGACGGATTCCTCCATGACGGGTAGCGGCTTCAAGAGCAAGGAGTTCATCGATGGAGACGATTCGTCCAGTGAAGAAGACAAGAAGAAGGACACGAAAAAGGCTAAAGCACCCGAACCGACGGATAAGAAGGTAAATAATGATACGCACGCTTATAACATACGAGTGGAATATTGATACAATTTGTTTGGTACGTTGTTTGTTTACAGAAATCGAAGAAGAAATCCAACTCGGAGTCGGAAATGTCCGAATCGGAAGAGGACGACGAGGATGAGGAATTGAGTGAGGGCAGTGATTAAATCTCGGCCGAGCGTTCGTCTTATCATACATTTCGCCAGGAGCGAGTTCATCATTCTACTAGAAACGATACATTTGGCACACATCTGTATTACCCTGCCTATGTGGATCGTTACAAGGCTGGATTTTTTTATGGCGATAATTCTCACACGTGAACAATGGAGTAACTCATTGAATAAATTTAACTTAAAATCAGCGCTACGGTTCGATCATTTACCTCAAAAGAATAGTTAATATAGATGACACATGAAAAACGCATCGTTTCGATATAATTCTTAAAAACGCTTTGAAATAGTCCCTAAACAACGTCGCGTACACTACCGGTAATTTCTCCCTTGAGCGTGAACGTGAAGCCAATATACGTAACGGTTATTTTCTCTGCCATCATGGTGCAGCAATATGGGGCAAAAATACGCTTAACTAACACACATACGAACACAACGGGTACAATTCGTCATATCCATTGCCTACTGTGGAAAGCAAACCGAGCAGAAAGAAAGACTGGGAAAGACCTTCTCTCTATGGGATCGAACATAGGACCCCTTGCAAACTATGCTTCCCCTAAAGGACGCACTGCGAGTCCTAAACGATTCCTTTGATGCTGATGGAAGAGTGGAAGGTAGCAAGGAAACGCCGTCAGAAAAAGGCTAAACATACAGTAACAGCCGGCTTCGTTCCTGCTTGCTTAGTTTGGCTGGGTTTGGGCAGGACTTTTTGGAAAGACTAAACCCACGGGAAAGGGAAGATTTTCGCCGGGTGTCAAGCGTACACCAATGACTCTGGTTCAACGATTATTGCAACACTGCATACGCCGGGACTATGTATTGGAAGGGCTGTTTTTATTCTACCGTAGCGGTAGAGGCATTGATACATATTTTAGACGAGTTAGGCTAAATGCAATGAACGTTCATTTATCCTTCGAATGCAGCATACCCCTTTTTGTAGGCCGTGAAATATACGTTAGCGGTGAACGCATAGTAACGATGTATAAGCGCTGTTTCTATCGGTACAGTTCGTCGGAAGAAATCATAACAGTGCGTTTTGGCGCCAAAAACGGGCGTCGTCAAAAAAGGTAAAAATATGTTTGCGGAACGTATATTTTGGCTTTTTGTATGATTTGTTGGCGACCTATGTTGCTTCTGTTATAGAATCGATTTAGATTAGACTTTATAACAATAGTAAATGTATTATTTGCAATAATAAGCTATTGTATTTTACCGAGGGCAAGAACCGAACAGAGCGGGATGTAGTTGTTTTGAAGTTATTTTTAGCCGTAGAAGACTCTTTCAAAAAACCACGCCAGATTGTAAAGTGTACCGTAAATTGATACAAGACACATGCATTCGCTAAAACTTTACCGGTAGAGTTTACGGCGAGTATTCGCCTACGTGATGCAAAGGGCGTCCTACACCAGCAGAAACGTAAACAAAGCGTCATCTCGGTGGAACCGCTTGCCGTTTGGGTCGTACTTGTTGATGTCAGTACACGTTCCGGTGCGCGCTTGGTAATGCAATTTAAGTACGGAAATCAATCGAACGGCATTAATGAGATTTGTTTTAACGTAAAACTACCTAAAAAATGCCACAAAACATTAATTTCAGGCAATTTCTCTAAGATTGTTGATGGAAAAAAATCGTACAGCATCACGCACAGGAAAATTTCCGTGTTAAGCAATTTTTTGTAATAATTTCTCATGAAAAATGCTAATTATATTAGGTATAAAAGTGCATATGCTTTCTCATATTAGGTTGTAAATAATAACGCCGGCTTATGCGGTGCGGGTTCAAAAGTGACGTACCGGGAGGCGCTCACGCACACTAGCGCGGCGCCGCACGTCAAAAACTCAACCGTCACCGCGGCGTCAGTGTGTGCGTGAGATCGCACCGTACACTCACCTCGCTGGTAGACAAAGCTTTGGATTATTCGAAGTGCTCTATAGCTGCTCACACAGTTTTTCAGTCCCGAAGTAAGTGTTCTGCCCCGTGTCTGTTCTCCTCTGTGTGTCCATACGAAAAAAGTGGTCATAAATTAGTGCATTTTGTGCGGCCGATTTCTCCAGGATCTTCCACCGGTAAGTCGAATCTCCCGTTCTACGACTTATCGTGACAATATTCAAAGAGTATTTTTCGCGCTGACCGCAAAAATCCGTGACGGTTTAGGGGGAAAAAATCGCCAATTTCCGAGGCGCTTCGCTGGCGTGGGTTCATTCGGCGCATCCACTATGGCGACATATTGGAATCGTGCACGAGCGCTGGTGACGACGGCACCGAAATCGGCCGATTGCGGTCGATCCGGGCAGGGCTGTGTACGGTGGCGTTTGAAATAGTTTAGTGAAATGATTTTTGCACTACCTGAATTACATTTCAGATCCGTGCGTGCGCTTCGGTCGAACAGAAAAAATTGCCAAACGCCAAAATGGCTGTGTGTGGTACGAGAGCGCCTATGGCTTCCGAACATGTTCGGTGTGCATTAAATATGGGTGGGATTTTGAAAATTAATTTTTCGCTACGGAACGTGTCGGAAGACCGAACTTTGTTCCACAATCGTCCTACTTTGATCCGGGCGATCGATTGGCATCAGTACCCCGTGGGGTACGGTGGAAAATTCATGAAAATAGCTCGTTTCGCGCCAAAATATTTTTCCCATATATTGGCTTCACTCGACGAGGACGGTTCGTCCATCTTCTTTGAGCAAAAAGGTTATTTCATTGAAGCACACGGGGTACGGAAGACGGCGTCACTCACCGTCGGTACGATAAGAGGCGCTGTGGTAGAGACACTCAACCGCCACGCACACATACGCGTCCGCTCGAGCGTTGTTGAACTGGGTGAGAACACAGCACAAGCAGCAGCAGAGAGTGGGCTGTGTACGACTCGTCATGTAGCGTCGGTAAAGTTTTTGAATTTGCCTCTGAAATCGGTTATCAATGGCGGCTTATGTTGCGTTGTCTATCATGATGTTATGACGATTTTTCTGTTGCAGTATGAATGCGAGATGCAATCTTTTGTTCGTAGTTGGGAGAATAATGTGTTTGGGGAATTAATTTCGGCTCTAAGTGTAAAGTACAAATCACGCAGCGTTTTATTCAATATTTTAACAAATGTATTTGCTTGAAAACCTGGCCTTGGCCGTTGAATCGAAGTTTTGTTTTTTCCTCGTGACGAATGCATCAAGGACGGCACAGCAAGCGTGGTGGTGCTTCTTGTAGGCTGAATTGCTATCCTAAATATTGTCTGTATTTCCAGGAATGTACCGTTCGATTGAATAATCCAGGGTA
Organism: Anopheles farauti No. 4; assembly: GCA_000956215.1. Classification (NCBI taxonomy): domain Eukaryota; kingdom Metazoa; phylum Arthropoda; class Insecta; order Diptera; family Culicidae; genus Anopheles; species Anopheles farauti No. 4. Next base: position 23,132 of record JXWZ01005415.1, on the reverse strand, counting down.
GCCATGGATTTTTTCCTTAAAATATTTTCAAAGAGCGACCACGCGCACATCGCAACGATTTGCTGGCTGTTATTTTTTCCCGCTCTTTAATGGGCCCTCTTCCTTCTACAAGGGGCGCGCATACAGAGGCAAGCGCTCTTTCGGTCGACTAGCAAAGCAAATGGCTACTGACGCCGTGCTGCGAGCGAGACACAGGCCAACACCGTATACCGTACACTGTACATCCCGATTCATATGCGGCGGTTATGAAGAACAAGAGACGCTGTGTGTGTGTGCGTGGCCATGCGTGTGTGGCTACGTTAACGCGCAGTACCTGGTGTGACTAGGTGTGAGTGTGTGTGCGAGAGAGATCTTTTGCCACACAGCCAGCTTGGCAAAGGTGGCACTCACCGGCCGTGAGCTACCACTTCTGGTCTGGTCGAGGCCTGTGGCGTTGTTGGAACGCGTTCGAACTGTCAGTAACAGCGAAGAACGTTGTTGGCATTGGTTGTGTTTTCTCGAAAGTGTTCTTTCGAGTTGGTGGATAAAGTGTTGAAGAAAAGTAAGTTTTTGGTTCCTTTTTTCAATTACTAGGACCTGCGGTATCGCAATATAGCGTACATTTTTTGGAAATTCAGGTTAAAATTTGAACAGTGCGACAATCGACCGGCATCGCCTTTGTGCTTGTGTGCGTTTTATTGCGAAGAACTGGTTTCAGTGTGTGTGCCTGTGTGTGCGTGTGGTATCTTCCAACGGTTTCCTGGGTGAGAAGTGTACGACGCGCACGCACGCCTATGGGTTTTCGATCTGCTGCCGCCGTCAAGGAATTGCGCTTGACCGACCTGCACGAAGGAAACTGTACCAACGTTCGTAGAAAAAAAGGTTCCTGTGGGTTTTCTGTGGATGGCAAGCGCGTTGAAAGTTTTAACGAACTCTACGCGGTGGTTTCCTACCTTCGGGTGTGTGTGTGGTGGCGTTGTTACCGCCTGGGCATGGCTTCGGTTGCCTAAAATAGCGCGTGTGAGAAATGCGAGCGTCATCGACGCACACTAGATCCGTAACGACTTTTTTCGTTTTGATTTCTCAATTGAACATTAGTTCGCTTCCCCAAGCGGAGATTTTGGACACGAAACAGAAGTGACGCTCTAGGAAGTTTTGTCGACGCCTATTCGCGTGTGTTCAATCTAACCGATTTTCCAGTCATTTCAAGGAACGCGTCCGTTGAAACCTGTGGCGTTGTTGGTCTTCTCCAATACAGGCGCGTTCGCGCCATAAATCCAACCGCAGCAGCGCCCGAGAGTTTGAGGCCAAACACGCGAGACCCGCGCGCGTTTTTGAAGCGTTTATACAAATTTGAATTGACAGAAAAGTAACGTCACGTAACGCGTTCCGTTCGTTGCTTTTCATATAGATTATTTTTTGGAAATGTTAAAAATCTTAAAATTTTGAGTGTGCTTTCATCATCATCCCTACCTCATAATCTGGTTGGCTCTCACAAATACGATGTTCTTCTGCCCAATGAGCCATGGAAAGCAAATAACGAGGGAGAAGCCTGCGTGAAGGTGATGTGGATGATGTAAATAGCGGGAGCCACACAGAGTAGCTCTCATTTGCGTCCTCCATTTTGTATGGTGGCACATGAAAACGTAGCGGATATACACCAAGTGGGTGAATACAAATCCAAGCGGCGGTTGTCTCTGTTTCGATTGGTTGAAGTGTTTTCTCTAGGATTTTTTTACTTATTTTATTTTTAGTTTCAGTTTTGTAAAATATGTTGTAACGTTCTATCTTCCCCGAAGAAGAAGAAGGCTTAGTTTCATAAAAGCCTTTGAACATATTTGGTTCAATATCATTGAAGCGGTTATTATTCCTTTGCCCAGCTCGTGGGCAGTTATAAAAGCGCGCGCATTTTTGCGATGCGTTACGCGTCGTATGGAAAAAAGATATGAAATATCAGATTCTTAGGTGGTGTATGTAAAGAATTTGTTGTTTGCATATTTCCTCGGTCATAAGATGCGTTGTATATGAGTTTCTGTGTTTTGTAAAAAAACAAACATCTAAATCAAATATACGACCAACATATCATCACTGAGGGTCATAATCTTGTAACATTATTTAGAATAAAATATGTGATAGGACGGCTTTCTTATTCGGTTTTCGTCGTCTTGCGAAACATTGCACTGAAAACTGAGATCTAAGTACCAAAAATCGGGTTTGCTCGTGCGGTGCCGGTACTCCTTCGTTTTCGTCATTCTCCAACTTCATCAAATTTCATAAGTAGTTCACCTCCCAGCGAGCAAAGCAGGCGGGCAGGCAGAAGAGCATACGTATATGTGTGTGCGAGCGCACTGTCCGAAGAAGAAACAGGCAGACACCAACCACGTTTCCTAGGTGAGAACACGGGGTGACACACAAGGGCAGCTGCGTGTGCGCGTCGTACCATATTTTTTTTAACGTGCGTGAGATCCCTCACAGTTGGTCACACATACACGGTAACGGGCGCACACCGCGACGAGAGAAGAGCGAGCATATTAAGGTAGCTGACAGCAGCATATTTATCAGCAGGAACAAAACGACAAAAAGCTGCTGCCCAGCAGCTAGCACAGCAGCAGGCGCCGTGCGCCGCAAAACACTCGTTGCAGAAGGGGACAGGAAAGAAGAAGGGTATATTAACTGAAGAGAGACATAAAGCCTGAGATTGAGATACACCTCGAGAATGTGTGAGGGGTTAGTTTGTGGCGTTACATGACGTTATGGATTGTTTGCAGTGGCGACCTGGTTGGCCAAATATCTGCCAAAGCCGGATGTCATGAAAGAAGGCACGGAAGGACGCGCACAGGACGACATATCAGCATATTTAAATGCCATCAACGTCATCGTTTCATCTTGTTTTTCTGCTCGTGGAACTCATCCCGCTTCATCAGGAGGGAGAGAGTATGTCTGCTGTTCGAGCGAGCGGCGGTTGTATGTTCCAAAGGCACCTTCGATTCAGATTCGTTTTTGATTTTAGATTGTGCGTAGCGCTTGCTTTCGTTATAGATGCTAGACAAAGGGGGGGGGGCGGGGGAGATTGCGTGTGTAAGGGGTGTAAGATACTGTATCTCGTACTGAAAAGGGGGAGCTTAAGAGACGTTAAACTGTTTTCCGGTCATGACTTTCTCGAGAGCAGAAGAGCTCGAAACGGTTTTGTGCGCACATGATATGATGATGCTCTGTCAGGTCTGTGTTGCTTGTTTCGGTAATCGCGAGAGGGAAAGAGCATCTGAGAAAGGTGTAATAAACGGAAAAAATTCAAATTTAATCTCATTCCCCTTCTGGTGTGAAACGGGGGCCCTCCTTTTTAACGGGTGCGCATAAATGTTCATGTATAATCTTTAGGTTTATGTAATACTAAAACATGGCGACTAATTACTGTGTGTTTTATTGCTTATCTTTTTGAACAGGAAGTTTTAATTGTTTGTAACAAAAACCGACAACCGTATCAAGCATTATCATGGCTGAGAAACCAAAGCGTCCTCTATCGGCGTATATGCTGTGGCTGAATTCGGCCCGCGAACAGATCAAGAAGGAGAACCCCGGAATCAAAGTGACAGAGATTGCCAAGAAAGGCGGAGAGCTGTGGCGCGGAATGAAGGACAAGAGCGTAAGTGTGTTAGGATAAAATATGAGCGGTCAAATGTGCATTTCTTTTTCTTTTCGCATTTCATTTCCAAACTACAAACAGTGGCAGCTGTTGTATAATGTGTATGTGTTTTTTTTTGGTACACTAACATCTTGTTTTTTGTTCGTTTTTTTTTGCTGTGATACCACATCTTCGCAGGAGTGGGAATACAAGGCAGCCAAGATGAAGGATGAATACAACAAACAGATGCAAGATTTCGAGCGAAACGGTGGCAGCAAGGACGCCGGCAGCAAGAAAAAGAAAGGTGCAAAGAAAGTTGCCAAAAAGAGCAAAAAGAAGGATTCGGAGGATGAGGATGACGAGTCTGGAGATGAGAGCGACTGAACTAATCACTAACCCCTTAAAATAATTATTTTTAATTTATTGTGTAAATGTTCGGGGCCTTACTTCAACTACAAATCACAGCATCTCTCTATCTCTCTCTCTCACAAACACAAAACGATTCCCTCCCACCTCTCCTCCCCATCCATCAGTAAAAGTCCCTAGTCCTAGAAGGATATCCCCAGTATTCTTTCTGCCCGAATTTCGTTCAGTACCAGTAAAATAACAACCCAAAACCAACCCTTGTGTAACACACCAGCAAACAAAAGGCTTTCGATCGTTGATTAACATTCAAATTCCTTCTCCTAAATGAAGCAAAAAAAACGAAGCATACTGTAACTCTACTACAACTACACACACACCTCCTTTACCTACAAACTAACTAACTTCTACCAACTTGCCACCGCGTCACACACAACTTTACACAAAATTGAAAAGAAAAAAAACTACAAAACTAAACGTAAAAATCACAAGTGGAAAATAGAGTTTTACCTATTGAAAAACCAACAACAAACAACCAGACCAAACGCATTTTATAAACGTGTCTCGCGCTACTACTACTACTAGTCGTCCCCCTTGGCACATCCAGTACGAAGAGTGAGCATTTCCGGTTTGATTGTGAACGGTGGTGAGGAAGATTCTGCTGCGAAGATGGATGTTGGGGATGAAGAAAAAGAAGACATATTCAAGAGAAAGAGAGTGTATTTTCCAATGTCGTAAGAGAGTATTATATTATTGTGTGTTGGACGATTTTTCGATCTAGAAACTATCTAGCTAAGAAGAGCTTTTCTCTCACCAGGGTGTATTGTTCGTTCACGAGAGGACAAAGGTGATTCGAGTCTCGTTACACTTTTTCTTCTCCTCCACTAAATCGCCCCCCGTTGCGTGGCGCAATACACTTGAGGGATATGCTAGCTAGTTTCCCACGTGTCTTGATGTGTGATTTACTTGTGTTACTGTCCATATCATAACACCATCATCAACCCCACCCATTATCACGGCGATGGAAAAATCCGCAGCACAACGCGTATCCATGTTCGCTGTGTCTGCAGGTTGTTCCAGTCTGGATCGCTTCTCGATCCGATCGCACGTCATTTTCTTTTTGTCGTAGCTCCATTCTTCCTCTTTCAGGCCATTACACGTGCGCAAAGAGCAAAACACATCCTCACCCACCATGATATGTTGTGCTATGACCATACAACTGCACATTCAAACGATTGCGTCCGAACACGAGATCTCACTGACTTGGTGGCCGCACGCACGCACGCCACCTTCCCAGATCATTTGCCGAGCCTTGTGTGTCTGTGCTGTGTATGTGTGTGTGTGTGTGTGTGTGTATGTGTGTTACACTTTATCTATCTTTCTCTCACTTGTTTCCGCTTGCTTTTTGACGTGTGGTTCTATTTCCGGAAAATATGCCGCCTCCGTCGTTTCTTCTTTTTTCTCCCCCAAAAGAAAAGAAGAGCGACTAAACAACATCATACAATAAGACGACGGGGGAGAGGGATGACGCGTATTTCAAATTCAAAACAAGCACACAAGACCTGCGCAACCTGAGTAGCACATGGAATATAGCGCGCGCGCGCGCGTTGCCCGCTTTCCAAACAGTAGAAAAGCAGCACTAACCGACAGTATAATTTACCTTTTTTTTTGTTTGTCTTACATATGAGCCTCTAAAACTCCTAGTTAATTTGGTTTGAAAATGATAAAAAGCCTCTCTCACCTACCAGCCCCAGGCATCTCTCCTGACGTTTTCTTCCTTTTGTTTTTACTCTTCTCTTAGACTCTGGTTTGGCGTTGTGACACACATACACGAGACGATGTGGGTGTGTGCGTGTATGTGTGCTACAATCGCCAGGACCGGTGTTGTGTTTGATAAAAAAAAAACAAAACAAACATACTGATCCTCCCTAATTTTACGTGTTTCTTTTATTTCTTTTTCAAGGCAGGCCGTGATTAATTAATGATCTTTTTGATGAAAGAGTGAGGAGAGAGGATAAAAATGTGGAAAGGGATGGAAGAAAGGAAGGGAGGAGTGAGGAGTGATGGAGAAAGCGGAAGAGGAAGGACACTGGCGGCATGGTGGTGATGTCGGCAAAGAGAAAAAACGAAACTACTGTACACTTTTCTTCTTCTCCTCTCCTGTTTTATCGGACAATTGTGCGGAATCGCTAATCTCTTTTACTTTGTTTATTTACCCAATTCATCTTATAAGTGAGCGTGTGACGAAAGTAATTAAAAAAATGAGACAAAAAAAAGGACATTTTTACAAACGAGATAAAATTATTCTTAGTGTGGTAGGGAACAGAGCGAAGGGAACAGTTTAGGGAAAAAGGGGGGATCTTAATAAGTAATTTTATATTCAGTCACGAAAGTGTACCTCCGCCAAATTGGGATGGAAGGATATACACTGTTTTGTACACAACGCATACACCAACACACAGACACACTTTCAAAACAACATCGATACATACATGCACACTTTGAACATATATACACTCTTCATACCACACATAAACGCACATTCGCGAAGACACCCTATGTGACGTCCCTCTCGATATTCTCAGTACATCATCCATGTAGCTTACTAGGATCCGGTCGACGAATCTAGGACAGACGCTATTACCCTTTGAGAGACGTTTAGGAACAGAGTAGTGAGGATGCAAACTAGCTGTGGATGTGTGCGTGTGCAGTCAACTGAAAATTGTTTCCTAAATAGTGAAGTTACGCCACTTGGGGAGGAGAAAAGTAAGGGAGGAGGTTTGTTGAGTTGAGACTGAAAAGATTGATCGACACAAAATCCTCCCTCACCCTTCCCCCTCCGGAGAGCTGACTCAAAGGATAAATATTAAGCAGTAGAGAACAAGCGGCAGAAGCGCCGTGCACAGCTGAGTTCGTCTAGTAGCCATCTGTGTTTGATTCTATTCATTCAAACACGACACACGCCCCTCCTCCCCGCAGTATGCCATGAATGCGCGCGTGTGCGTACTGCTCTCCGCTCCTGGCTCACGTTGAGTCAGGTTACTAGGATATATGCACGCACGCACGCGCCCGCGCACGGGTTTAGTTTTCGATAAATTTGAACATCGGTCGACGGATGGGAGATATGAACCCGAGAAGAAGTAATAAACACAATAAATTTTTTTTTATTGGTAAGAAAACAATGCTCCTGGTGTGTTCGAAAAAGGAGAGTTTTCATTATTATTTCGCCCGTTTTGATCGTTTGCACGGTAGATAAGAAGTGCAAATGGGTTAATATGGGGTGGTTGTATCGCTCTGAAATCTGAGAAGGATGAAAACACATAACATAAGGGGGTTTATAAGATTACAAAGACTAGATTAAAACACCTTTTAGTTCAAGTGATAGGGATGGGTTTCGGTGGGTGTAAACACAGGCCACCAAACAGCAGCAACGTGTTAGGGGGTTGTATCGAGGGAATTCAGTGTTATTGTATATACACTCACACCCACACACATACACATTCATACATGCATACATACAAACGGATACACAAGTAAGCAATTCGCACACGGCAAAGGAGCGATCGCCGCACCGCGAAGTCTCCATGCGGTGGTGAGGCTGACACATGATAAAGCAGCAGTCGTGCCACAGTCTCAATGGCGAAGAAAGCAGGATACGTGAGGCGAGCGTCTCCGGAAATAGATCTACACAGGAAGTAACCCTTTTTTCCTGACAGTTTAGCGCGCTTGCAACCAGACGAAAAGCAGCAACAATCCAGAGTCGGCAGAGTTTGATTTTAATAAAACGATTCGTGAAAAGAAGCGCGGGTATTCCGAGTAGTAAATGCGAAGGTTGTTGCGATGGTGTGTCTGATCTCTACCTCTGTCCTCTCGGAACGTTTCTGCTCTTCTTCTGTTGGATGAAACGAAAAAGATACCGTGTTGACGATTGGTGAAACAGCAAAAGATGCGGATAGTTTGGCTGTTGGTTCGGATACAATCGGCGAAAGAAAGGTTCAAATTACGCTCTCCCGTATTTTAATCGTTTTAAATTGTGGTTCGTGCTGTGTTATCTGTTACGTTGTTTAATTTCACTCTCATTTGCGATGGATTGTAGGCTGGCTTTTCAATGGGTAAAAGTAGGCTTTTAGATGCATATATTTACGTGAAACAGGCACATACACCATGCCATGTTGGGGCATGGCTGTAAGCTATTTGCAATAGGAACCAGTTGGATTCAGATTTCAAAAAGAAGGCACCTTTTGCAACACACCGGAAAGACACATGACCCATCCCAAAAGTGCTCCAGATTGATCATGTTGAAGTAAGGATTCGGTAGCCGAATGGAATATGAAACACAGAGAAGGAGGAGAAGTGCATTGCAGTCATGCATTCGATTGCAGTTGATTCATTACCGTTTCATGTAGCTCAAGAAAAGATTGCCGATGATTAAATCGGATAGCGTGTGTGTGTGAGTGTGGTACTATGTACCTTCAATGTAGATCGTTCGTCGTAAATGATTTGATCGTTTCGTTGTCTCTTCTGCTACATATAGATCATGTGGATGTACAAAAGAAGGAAGAGAGAAATAAAAAATACAAATTGATACACAAATCAATGTGTGTTTTTTAGTCGCGAGTATTTTTGAATTTAATCAATTTGTGTGATAATAACAACATCAGCAGTTTTGGAAAAGATGATGAGAAAAATTGAATGCAACAGCTGATCAAAACGGAAATGCATGCTGTCACGTAAATGTCAACTGTTCATTTTGAATCCGTCTGCTGTCACTGTATACCGTTTTTTGCGTAAACCGTTAGGTGCTGTAAATCATGCGATATAAACATAAATAAAATAAAAATACTTCGAAATGGAATCAACATAATCAAGATGGAATAAAAACATTTATTATTATCTTCTCGCAATGCTGATTTCGCTGATTAAAAACAAAAAGTAGTTGGTGAATTTTGGGATACATTTGTTCATGTTTTATGTTTGACAACCTTGCATGACAGACAACGCACACGCACACATGCATATACTTGCTCGAACATATTTTCGGACACTGCTGCATGTTGCCTGCTCGATGGTGGAAAAGTGTGTTTATTTTGTTCTTTATTGAGAAGAATTTATTCGGGCACGCACGAAAAACTGTATCCTGCAGATCGTGGTGTAGACTTTCGGCAACACTTTGGTGTATTATATCGAGGAGAAATTGTGGTGGTTTGTAAGCATGGACGCGTAAGTATCGATCGGTGGCGATTTGTGCTGCGAAGCGAGCGGAATCCTGGCCCAAAAGGACATTCTGCGTTCGTTCTCGCTATCCGTGGACAGGGGTACAAATTACCCGGAAAAGAAATTTAAGATAATCGTAAATTCCTTTCGTTCGATCTCCACAGCCTGCTGGATGAGGTCGAGTCGCTGGAAGCGATTCTGATGGACGACGTTCGTATCACGAAAAATGCAAGGTAATAGAAAAAGGTGTTGATACCCTAGAATTTATCGATTTGCATTCGTCCTTCCGGTGTGAGGGTGGTGTGGTAGAAGCCATGCCCGCTCTTGCCCGCGGGTGTGCAATTTGCGAGGTGTTGCACAATATGACCGATGTTTTGGTTTGTTTTCGTCTTATTGCTTGTTTTGCAGTGATTTTCCCGAATTGATTGAAACGACCGTATTCCCGACCGTCGGGGAAGAGGTCGATTCTCAGTACGTGTGCATCACGCTTCAGGTGTTACCCACGGTTGGCTATCCGGACGTACGGCCCAATGTGAAGCTGAGGAATCCACGCGGCCTCGATGACAGCATTATCGGACAGATCGAGCGTGCGGTACAGCAGAAGTTGACCGAATCCCTCGGCCAGCCGGTCGTGTTTGATCTGATCGACATCATACGGGAGCATCTGACCGAGAGCAATCTGCCGTCCGGGCAGTGCGTAATTTGTCTGTACGGGTTTCTTGAGGGCGATGAGTTCACCAAGACCGTGTGCTATCACTACCTGCACAGCCACTGTCTGGCTTGCCACATCAACGCGTCACAACGCAACTACGAGGAGGAAATCGAGAAACTGCCGATCTGGAAGCGCAAGGAAGCGAAACCCTTCCAGGCACAGTGCCCGGTGTGCCGGGAACCGATCGACGTGGAGGTGGAACCACTGATGCGTTGTCGCCCGCCGACCGAGCGGGAAAATGCACCCAAGTTCCAGGTGACCGATGAGCTAAAGTCACTGCAGGCACAAATGAATCGTCTGTTTATGCACCAGAAGCGACGTGGCGGTATTATTGATCTGGATGCGGAAGAGGGCAACGTTATAGCAATCCGGTCGGAATCACCCAACGGCGAGGTGAGTAAACACACGCGAACACAGCGAAGCACAGCGCATCGCACTGTCTTGATACCGATAAAGAACACGCTTTCTTTATCGTTCCGTAGATTTCCAAAAGCACAAACGATTTACCACACGGTGGTTCTGGTGGTACTGTGATTCCGGATGTGAAAACTGCCTCCCCAGCGGGAAGCAAGAAGCATGGAACGGGCGCACAACCACAGGATCGTAAAGGATCGTCCAGTTCGTCAAAGTCCGCCAACAGCAGCGGTGCTGCCCGTCAGCGTAATGCGCAACAAGCCGCCGTCGCGAATGGCGAAACGAATCCGGACGATCCGGACGCTTGTTCCGATCCGTGCTGTTCGGGACAAACCGATCACCACCGTAGTGGAGGCTACCGGAATCGGCGTCACAATAATCACCATAACAACCGGCATCAGCGCCATCAGCATCATCATCACCATCACCACCACCACGGCCATCAACATCAGGGGGGGCGTGGTTCAAATGCGGGTGGTGCGGGTGGCGCCGGCACATCGACGGGTGCCGGTGGAGCGGCCAAAAATTTAACTACTCCCTGCGCTTCCGATGCCAGGTGACAATTGTTGCCCCCGGAACACGAGCTACTCCATGCGATGCAGTGCAATTCGGTACGGCGGGAAGCGTTGTATCGACCCGACGCTCGATACGTTTCGATTGAGCAACGGTGGACATTTTTTTCCCATCATTATCAACATAATCAACAACTGTCGAAGGAGCTGCAGGCGCAGGATAATAGTCGCACGATGCGACCGATGCTACTGATATAACATTTAATGCACTGGACACGTAAGCAGACACTTGTCACACTCGTAACTACACTAATTCAAACTACAACCATAATCTACAGTATGCATATTCGTAATGTTGTCAGCATAATTGTTGGCGATAGTAGATTTTTGATCGATCAATGTTGCCTCACCCTAGCGATGATTCCTGCTTACTCCAGCGACAGGTCGTATGGTAGGATGCATCATAGTAGGCGGTATCGAAGAAACTTCTCGCAAGATGTTTGCCATTCGCCACTGAAACGATGGCACCCAACGATGAGAACGTACATTCCGTTGATTGTTGACGACGGGCGGATCGAGCGAGCGATGCTGGAGGTTTGGTATTGCGAGCTATCGACACTGATGCGGTACGTTCACTGCTTCATCTGCTGCCGTTTGGTGCTGTGTGTGTTTGCCAGTGTAGTTTGCTTTACTTACGTGTGTTCTGGGCCACCACGAACCGTACGTGCGTGTTCCTGTTTTTCTGTGTTATCGGTTGCCTCACTTCGATTAGGTTTTGTTAATAATATTCCCCATACTGTCAGGTCTGGTACGACCGGTGGCTACCGGACTGACAAAGTTCGATGAATTATGTTCGCGTGAAGTGTATCGTGATGTATGATAAGTTTATACTTCTTAGGAGTGAGATTCTTAGAGAGAGAGAACGCGAAACCGCGGGGGGAGAGTGCGAATCGTGTAGAGATATTTATATTTATTTAATACTGAACCATTACGCTTGTGTTTTGTGACGTCTTATATTGGGTAAAAGTGGCGCGAGAAGAGACGTGGTTTTTTACACTAGATAAGATCTCAAACTAAGTTCGAACGTACAAAGGGGGTAGAAGAAACAGACAAGAAGGTTTTCTCCATCTCCCACATTTGTCTACGGTACGAGAAAAAGACAGCCGAATCCCGTTTTATCCTTTAACAAACGCATCCCCGAAGACAAACGTTTTTTTTACCGTCAACTTTTTTTTTTTAGTTAAAATATAGTTTTTTTTGTTGCCGCCGTGCGCTGGTTTACCAATAGTGTGTCATCCAATGAGTGTTAAGGAAGCTAGGAGCGGAAACGAACGCGTATCATGCGTGCCAAAAGAAAAACAAACAATATTTAAATTACGACACGGAGTGTCGTTTTACAAAACACAAAAAAAATCTACTAAACCATAGATAATGAAGTAACTGAATTGAATTTAAATGTACACGCAAATGCAGGATTCGTGGTAGAGTGAACAGGAGAGCACACCCCAACCCAAATGAAACAAATTTTGCACGGATTCGGACGCAATAGCTTACACATAGGCATGCAGAAACAGAACCTCAAAAGGTGTTTCTTAACGCAAAACCAGCCAGTTAGTGGAAGACTTGCATACTTGACTCTTGCATATGGCCGGCAAAGTGCCACCAACTTTACCAACTACCGGTACGAATCCCGTCGCTGTCGCAGATTAAATGTAAAACAGAACTAATCAGCTCATCCATGCGTCATAGAGCAAAACACAAAAAACAAAAACAAGGTATCAAAAATCCCTTTTACAATCCCATACTAATCGAGAGTGCGTGGAAAAAAGAAAAATGTTTTCTAAGTCATTTGTAACGACGCTCCAGGCCGTGTGAAGATGGAAGCACAGTTGGTGGAGGAAAAGAATTTTGGTGTCTCTACCCGTACAGTCTTTAAAAACAAACACACCCACACCCACACACCCACACCGTATATGATATGTATGTTATCTCAAATTACAGAAATCAAAGGCAAATCGTTTGCCAGGACTAATGGAACGAATGCAGGCGTGCTTCATGTGACACTGGTGTGCATACCGAACGAAAGAAACGAACAGAATGAAAGAAGTCCTTTAATGGATCGATCGTGGCGTACGAATTGCAGGCCGAAAAGTATGGTCCACCGTGTTTCGGATCAACCTGCGGTGAGCGGCAACCGATCGTTCACCATTATCCCCGTGCCGGAGACATCGACATCGGGGAAAACCTGTTTGTGTGCGAGGCTCTCTTTTCTTCCGGCTTTCCGTCGTAGGTGGAACGGTTTGGCCGGCATATGGGCTAGCTGGGCGCCCACTGGTATTCGAGGTGGGAAGGGAATGGACAAGGGACAACACCCTTTTAAAAAGGTCGTCAGAACTGGACATTTCCTTTTCGCGCCGGTTATCTAAAGCCCGTGGACGTGGCGACGTGTGCCTAGAATGCGATGAATGTAATCTCCGTGACCTGCCCTGCGTCTACAGGATTGTCTGCCGGTCGCGTTTATGACGCATCCATTTCGGAGGGCCTCATCCCGCTGTGTGTTTGCGTGTGATCGGCGCCACCGCGCACAAAGCGATCCGGATACCCGAGCGGGTGTATGATTCACCGATGCGACGAGCAAGTTCCTCGATGGGGAAGGGGAAACCGAGCCATGTTCGACGGAAACGCATGCGAACGTGCGCGCCCGACTTTCAGTCTGAAACTGAGCGCGGTATCGAACGGTTCGCTGGATTGCTGTCGTTTGAATAGTGAGTGTGGGGTTGCGGTTTTTTAAATTGTGCTTAGGTGGACGCGATTTTGTTTTCGCTACTGTAAACATACGTACGATGAGTCGCGCCAAGCCATGCTACGGCAATCAATAACCGACGAAAGCAACGAGTGGAAGTGTTCGATAAAAGTGACATAGTTTGTGACGGATGGATGGGTTGGGCGAGTGTTATCTTATCTCTCGAGCACGATACGTGTTTGGTGTGTGACAAGTATACGTTGCGTGTGCCGAGATTTAATCAATCGACAGTTAGTTAATGGGTTTATCATTCCGCTCGCTAGGATCGAAGAAGAAGCGGACGACGCGTAGCTACGTGATGTCAATAATTCGATCTAGTGGAACAGATATTGCGTGAATCGCGCGAATCAATGCGATGAGTCAAGCGGAAGCAAGCATCGGAAACTCGGGCGTCGGTTTGTCAGTTTTATAATTATTTTTTGCACCCTACCCGGCCCGGAATGCATCCATGCAAATGTGCGCCTACTCCGTGGTGCGCGCCCGCATCCGCTCGCCCCTCAAATGTAAATTTGCGTTGTGTGATTCGCGAGAATGCATTAAATTAAGATAAGCGTGGAATGGTCTATCTGATCTCTCGTCATCTTGTAAGCCGTCATTTCTTATCAAACGATGCTAATGTTTGTTGTCATTCTTCTGGACAACCCACTACTGACGGGGCCGGTGGGTTCGTTTCGTTTGATTTGTCGTGCAATAATTTTCTATCTAAATACCATTAGGCACTGTAAAGGAACGGCTCGGTTTGCTGAAGACAACAAGTGGGAAGGATTTAAATGTTCGTAAACAGTTCTATTCCGTTGATGTTTCCTAGCGACCGGCGCTTGATTGGGGGCAGTTGAGATGAATTCCGCTTGAACTTGACCGTGCGCGAGATGACCGAGATGATGCAGCGGACTGGTTGAAGGCCACGTGGGGCCTTGTGGGGAAAAGAAATTGCATTCCGTTAAGCGCCAACACGCTCTTCAGCACTCCCCCCCCCCATCCCGTTGGCGACACACACTCATACACACAAAAGGCGATAAGAGTAAAGAGTCTCCATTTCTTCGCGGCTGCATTGACAGTGCATCTCTGCGAAGGGGAAAACCGTCTGTCATCTTCTCCGTCATTCCGTCGGGCACATTCTTTACGCGAATGGCAGGGAAGGCCACGGGCACGCACGCACGCACGGTTCATGGCTCGCCAATCGATCCACCGTCATCCACCGTGCCCGGCAAAGGGCAATGGAACCGGTGGTTGGGGTTAATCAAGGATGAGGATTTTCATTTCGCACCCCTTGCTCTCGCGGTCCCTTGCCTCTCGATCAATCGAATCGCGGGGAATTTGCGACCATTGCGTGTGCATGTGTTATTCGGGCGGGCCTTGGTTTGTAAGCGAAGCGGAGGCAGAGGCGGTCGCCCTGTCCCGTCTAGACTGGCTGGGCAAAAGTATTCGCGTTCAAGAAATGGAGCCAAGAGCAGCAACAAAATGGGAAGAGGAGCGAGAAGAGAAAAAAAACAACACACACACATACATCTCAAGTAAGACCATTTCCTGGCCGACTTCCATAGGGTGGTACGGAGCAGAGGGGGGACGTACAATGACAGCCGGAATTTTGCATCGACCAGATTCAACAGGAAGATGTAGACAACAACAGCAGCAGCAGCAGCAGCAAAAAAACTGCATTCGAGAGCATTCTGTGGCGTGCGGCTTTCATGGCTTGCTTAGAGCGAACGGTGGACGGATCTAAGCTTCACGGTGCAGCAAACGGAACCGTTTATGCTGGTTTGCTGGCGTGCGGCCCGATAGTGGGCAAGGCAAACCAGCCCTGCCGGACCTGCGCTGACACATTCGGGGCCTGCAAATTGATTTATGGAGTACGGTCGCCGTCGCCGAGGTTACAATGAACTTGGCAGATTGCAGTATTGGTTTTTATTTTTTTTATTCCCCTGTACTTCTGTTCGCTTATCTGCCGGCAGGATTTGAAAGCACTGGAAGGATAGCTTCCCCTATCAATGCAACCATTACCGATTAATGCACCGCGTTCCGTGCGTTCTTCGTAGGGCAAAAAAAAAAAACAAAATAAACGCATTTCACAACGATCAACACCCGAGACGAAGCGCGGGCGACCTTGCCCCGCGGATAAGTGTAATTAGATCGGACACGGCGTGTGCGATTTCGATTTGTTTGCTTTGCTGCGGCGGCAAATTAAGAGCCCGTGCCGGTGGCGTTTTCACAGCACGCGTGATTAAATGATTAAATGAGCCCAGGACGCGATCCTTTTCCCGATCGTTCAATTATGAGGCGTGCACTTTGCGCATTTCGAAGACGAAGGAGCTGGCCTTTTTTTTATTGAGCTGGGTGGATCCGATCATTACCCGCGACGGTACGGCCGGTGGTTTCACCTTGAACGGTGCTCAATAATGGGGGCTTTAAGTGTGTTTTGCGATGAAGAAGAAGGTATTGATTAAGGGCAGAGCGTTTTCGCACGAGCGTTCTAGAGATCACGCCATCGCTGCAGAATGAAAGTTCTTTGGGAAATGTACTCCGAAAAAAAAGCACCACTTAACGTCACCATTCGAAACACAAACACTATCGGTCGACGCGCTTCAATGAGTTCATTCATCCACACGAAATGCCGCTCCGTGACCGTCCGTGACACTCTCCAACGTGCGCGTCTGGGGAAGGTGAACACGACCGGCTCTCGGCTGGGGGTCTGGAAATGGAACGATCGACCTCCGAACGATCGAGGTGTCGAGAGAGTTATGGGCGATCGTTGGTGGTGCTGGCGCCTGGCGCTGTCACAACGGGTCACAACACAACAACCGTCAGCATTTTCGGGGTGGATTTTGTGAATCATCGGACCATTTTTTTTGTTTGCCATCGGTGGTGCCGTCGGAAGGTCTTGTGGAACGGCATCTCGAGTGTGCCGATCACTTCCTCCTGTGACTGCAGCAGTGATTATCCTCGTTAGAGGCACCAGCACTGGCTGGACACCTTTTTGGAGGTTATCCGACGAAAAACGTGCTGGAGGCTCCAGGGTAATGGGACCGAAACCGGTCCTCAGGCTACCTAATTTGGAACGTTTTTATTTGCGCGGAACCACCGGCCAGGTGGGCCAGGTTGAGATGTGAGCGTGGTGGTGTGTTGTATCGGGCCCGAGGGGTCCGTATGGGGCGCACCGCATAGCTGATTCGAAGGTGTCGGACCGTGCGTGCGGTAGATAATTATTCAATTATCAGGTGTTTGGTAAAAATGGTGTGATTGACGTGAGGTGAGGCGCGAAGTACACGGGGTTCCCTATCGTGTGTTCGACGATAGTGTTCTACCGGGAGGTAAAGGGAAGCGCGATGGCTTGTCAACACTTCCTGGCCGATAAAGTGTCGCGCGGTCTTTGTGTTTTTACGGTGACAGATGAAAGCCGCTCAGAAGGAGGAAGAGGAGGAGGAAGAGGAGGAGAAGGAGATTTAAATTGTTTTAATTAAGGTGCGATGTTTGAGTCGATGGTGAGTTGCTTGATGTGATGTGATGTGAAGCAGCGTAGATTGCTTCCCACTTGCCGTGATCGTGCGTTCCAGATGCAGAATTGCGCTTGCATTGCTTGAAAAAGCGGCACACGACCTCTTGCGTTTGGTTTGTTTGTTTGTTTGTTTGTTTGGAAGATGGACTCTCCCCGAGTGGCGTGCACTGGCGCGGATCGTATCGTTTACGTTGCTAATGCTAAGATCAAGGTGCTCGCCGGAACACCTCCTCCCCGGAAAGCAGGCGGGTGTAGTGTGCTTTTTGTGCCTACGACCCGACCCGATCGGCATCTGAAAGAGAGAAAACCCCGTTGCGAGAGGGTCCACTAGGGGAGGAGGATCGTAAAGGTGGCGCCAGGCTTTGTCGCGCTTAGCCTCATGGTGACCACGACACTTCGTGATCGAGCAATTTATCTCACACACACACACACACACGTACAGCGGAGCTGGCGGATGAAACTTGACACCGTGTACCGTCTTGATCCGGCCACCCAACAGCAGCTGCAAGAGTTGGGGTGGAATTCATAATGATCGCGAATGTGTGTGCTCGCGCGCGCGCTCGCGCGTACCCCGGTAAAGCGGAATTTGTAAGGAAACGATGGATGGACGATGGCATATTTGGGCATCAAAAAAAGCCGTTCGCGGCGGGAGTTGCGGAGCGGGAGCGGGCCCGTGCGACGTCGGTCAAGGTCAAGAAGAACCGAGTGCTTGAACAGTTGGCTGGTGACGACGAGCCCGATCACCGGGTTCGAGCGGGTGAAGATCGGTGTGTTGTTTAGTGTTTACACATTGCCGCTCGGAAGCGAAACCCAACGCACCCGGTGGTGTCCTTGGTGTCCGCCCGTCGTCCGCCCCTTTACGGTCGGGGAAGCCCTAGCTACCGCCTCCCCCTCCCCTTCTCTCCCTTCCTTTAAGGTGACCATTTTTGGGCACTCTCTTCCTAGCGCATAGATCGCGCTCGCTGTCGGTCATTGCCATGGACGCTGCGTCGTCGATTGTGGCCGCCCACGACACACCTCTATCCGACCCAACCGGTCCGGAGCTTTGCTGGAGTCGGAGTGTTTTTTTTTTGCGTTTCTTTGCTTGCTTGTTTGGATTCTCTTCACAATTCTAGATCGGACTTTGCCAATTGCGCACCGAGGGGTTTGATTTGATTTGTTTTCCCTCCAACTCACTCGTCGGACGGAGAGGAGGAAGTTGAACGGAGCAGCTCATTAGAATAAGGCCCGAGCCGGGTACCGGTATCGGTCGGGCCTCGCGGCTTTTATTAATCTCCGTCGTACCGCCGCACCGATCCGGAGCTTAAGTTTATGATGGCCCGCCGTTGGCTTTGTTGTTTGTCGAACCTGAACCCAACCGGGCTAGCGTTTTTGATAAAGAAATGCCCATATACGGAGCTTGGCGCCCGGTCGTTCTATTTCGAGCGATGTTTTATTAGTCACGAGTGTCAAGTGCATTTTTATTGGGGTTTTTTTTTTTTGTTCAAGGACACCTTAAAGGCGGCCGAGAAATCATTACCAGCCAACTGGACATTGCCGTAATTATGCTAATGGTCGCGATTTGATGCGAGATCGTTTAGGACCATCTTACACAGAGTGATGAATTTGCATTGCAGATATGCGCCCGAAGGATCGTTCGGGGGAGGAAGTTCCTCCGATTGCTGTCCGCAACCGAAAATGGAAGCGATCATTCCGTCTAACTGTGCGACGATCAATTATTTGCTCGCGGTTTATCTTCCACCGGCTTTGTGCTTTGATTGTGGACAGAGTCGATTTGCGACGATCTATCGACGGGTCTATTTAATCACCATTAGAAGAATATGGTGTGTTGCTTGAGTCCATTAATGATCTCCCGACGGAACCATGTTGGGCGGCTTCACTCAAAATCCTCGTTTGCTCCGCTATCGTTTCGTTCGAAGTAAGACACAAAAGAAAAAAAAAACACAACAAATTGGGGACATTTGCCGCAATTGGAAATGACCGGTTCGATCGCCGGTTTCGATCGAATGCTTTCGGTAGTAAGTGGTGGGACACGGAGTGGGGTGGGACACTTTCTTCAGCTACCATGAGCTGATTTTTATTTGTCCCACGACAAGGCTCAAGGCGATCGTCGGTGATCGTCTTTTCGCAATCGCGACAAAACTGCACGTCGAACAAAAGAAATCTGTCGGCCGTTGCGTCGGTCCGATAAATCGGATCCGATAATTCGGTTGATCATTTCATTTCGTAAAATGTTGAGTTATGATCCCGCTCGCAGCTCGCGGGGTCGCAGGGAGAGTGGCCGTCCGAATCTGGATCAACGGCCGTTCGAAAAGCCGTTCGGACCGTAGTTGGCTACCAAGCTGCTGGGTTGGTTTGGCATCTCTCTAAGAAATCACGTCCTTCCCTTCCCTACCCGGCAACTCGGCACACACTCACACGTACACCGTATTTTATAATCACCTTCCAAAAGGGAGATATATAGCGCGCTGTATTGCGCATTTGATGCGATTGTCGCGTCGTGCGCCTTCGACCGTGGGCGGAAGTGGTTGTGGGGCGATCATGATTGGGAAAGCGGTCACAACCGGCGGTGCGAAATGGTGTGTTTAGCAATTAAGAAGCGTTACGCTCGACACGGTACCGGTCCCGTGCTCGGACCATCCCTAATATGGTGTGCGTACGCGGTTGGATTGAGGAAACCCGACCCGGGAGGGAACTAATCAGCACGCAAAAATCCAAACATTGTGTACCGAGAGCTGCTTGCAGCTGCTGGAAAAGGAGAGAAAGGCGAGATCGATCCCAGCGGCCGTGAGGGGATAAGTGATTCATGCGTAATTTGAATGTCCAGTACATCGATTGGGACAAGGAGTTTTTGCGACTTTCATTATGCTAAATGTTAGATAATCTGGTAAACGAACGAATGTTTGCTTAATGGATGGAAGTTCTTACAGGAACTGAACGCATGGGCACGCTTTTATTCTTTACCATCAAGAATGTAATGAACGATCGCAACGAAAATCATTTATTTTCCCTTTCAATTCTAAGCACCCACGTGTAGTTACAAAAGAGAATCCGTTAGTTTTTTTCCCTTCCAAAGGCTTCCCAAAATGTCCTCAAAGTCCTCCGGCACAGGGTCCATTATTCAGTCCAATTGGTGAAGTCCATTGTGATAAGAAGACACTCAATTGCGTCGTTTAAAGTGTTTGGGGTTTGGATGTTTTTTTTTTTATTCCAATGCTCGTAAGCTAATCTTTCATTACCTAATCAATGCAACCATTGAACGATTCTGTGTGGTAGATTGTAAGCGTCTAAACGTTCTCCTTAGCTACGTTCTCCTCGCTAATGCGCTGCGGTGGCTATTTAGCCAACATTTTCTATCGGACAAACTTGCTGCATCTCGCAATGCAAGTGTCGCAATCGTGTTGGTGGTAGCACGTGCGATCGTTTGCTGCCCCATTGTTTCGAGCGTCCGCGGTCGCAGTATCGCCCCCAAAAGTGTGCGCTCTTGTCCGCCTCATCCCTCCGAACTTCCCCCGCTGACATGATTCCCATAAGCGATGGTAAAAATGCATGTGCGAATGTGACGAGCAAACGATGCAATGATTGCGGTGGGAAAATCTTCCACACATGGCACCATCGGATTCCCACCTGTTCCCATCTGATCTTTCAACCGTTTTTTTTTTCGCTCCACCCACAACAGCGCAGCCCCCCCCCCACCAACGTGTGTGTGTATGATTAGGTACCCATCATAGTGTGCAGAAGAACAGCAAGAGCGTCTGGGCCGACTGTGTTGTGACTGCCGAGATTTTTAGTGCCGATTTCTTCGCACGTTGTGAAATTCTAATTCATCAGCTTCATCCCCCTCCCTCCCACAAACTGAGTGCCATCTGAGTGCGTTTCTGTGGTTTGGTTATCAGTGGTTCAGCTTTCGGGATGCATTCGTCGGCCAGCGATGTACCGTGCACGGTTGCATGCGTGAAGGAGCTTTCGTAGGAGCACACCACACCAAGAGGAACGCCACCAAGTGTTCAAGTGTTGTTAAACTAACCTCAAGTGTTGGGGAACGGGAGTAGCTGGAATAGACGATAAAGTAAGGGTAGTGCGTGAGCGAAACAATATTAGCTACAATCACAAACAAAAGTGCGCCGAAGACAGGATCGCACCATGGCGACACTGCTGAAGAACGTCACCAACAGCATCTGCCATGCGTTCAATGCTTTGCAACAGAACCGGGATGGATTTGTGAGCAAGTCGAAGCTAAAGGTAAGCGAGCTGATTAGCTGTGGCGAGGAAAAAATGTGAGTGGTTTATTAAAGCCAGCCTTTTAAAGTCTGGTCTTCCTCCGGTGTTGTAAAACTACGCGACCAAGCAAGCAATCAGGCCGTTGTTGATTGCCTAACGTTCGCTCTAATTGCTTCCTGGTTCTTTGCGGTCATCTTTATTGAACCCACGACTAACCGAAACCGACTTCCCACCCCGAACTTGCAGGTGCTAACGGCGAACATCGCCACGCTGCTGGATTTGTACGGTGTGGAGCGTGGACTGGATCACTTCCGTTCGACGGCAACCCTCAACTTCGAACACTATCGGTATTACCTGGCGCAGGAAGTGTTTGCCGGCGTGTCGAACGAGCTACCGCTGGCGGCGTTGCGAAACTATGAAACCAAAATCGATGAGGTAAGATGAGATCGACAGAGTGTCGGAGTGGTGGTTAACGTTTTGTGTTCCAAAAACTCAGGTCTGTTGGTTGGTGTGCCGAATGAACTTCCCGGCGAACGATCAGTATTACACGGAGGAAGCCGTCTACCAGCTGTTCCGCATATTCTGCCTGGTGGCGGATCTCGCGACCGACCCGGGCGAGCCCGATCTGTACGCGGTCAAGATACACCCGATGGAGGCGTTGATCATCATCAAACATCTGCTGAACGCGCTCGGGCTCAACTACGATGGGGACGGGAAGTACGACTATCTGCGCACGTCCGAGCAATCGCTCGAGTTCGGTGAGCTGCTGGAGATGCTGCGCTTTAAGAACTACGACAAGGTGAACGATTACCGGGAGTCGATCTGCGAAGCGATCGGTGACATGTACCAGACGCTGATCGAGGACGTGATCAAGAAAGGGCACCTGTTCCGGCGGGGCTACGTGTTGCCCACGTTTCGGGAGTACTTTTTCGTGCTGCAGCCGTGCGAGCTGTCGTACTACAAGCATCCGACCGATCGGGAAGTGTGCGGTACGATCGTGCTCGATTCGCGCTTCATGGTCAAACCGGCGGGCAATCCGAGTTCGGGCAAACAGGAGAAGGTGCAACGCTTCAC
This sequence comes from Anopheles farauti No. 4, assembly GCA_000956215.1. NCBI lineage: Eukaryota > Metazoa > Arthropoda > Insecta > Diptera > Culicidae > Anopheles > Anopheles farauti No. 4. The sequence continues at coordinate 725 of JXWZ01005415.1, read as the reverse complement.
GCTCGTCTCCGGCGATCGGACGTACGAGCTGGGAACGCCCGATCACAAGACGCGCCTGCAGTGGATTGCCGCGCTCCAGCTCGCCATCACGTACTCGACGGGGCGCGAAGGTTTCCAGCGGGACACGGTCAATCGGCGCAAGCAGCAGCGAGAGGTGGAGCAGCGCCGGCGGCGGGAGGAGGAACAGCTACGTAGCCAGCATCTGCGCCGGCTGGAGGAGACGCACGTGCAGCTGGAGCGCGAAAAGCAGGCCCGGTTAGCGGCGGAGTCGCAGGCCCGGCAGTACGAGGCGGTCGCCCGGGAGGACTCGCGGCGCGTTGCCGAGCTGGAGGACGTGAAGCTGTGCCTGGAGAAGATGCTCGAGGACGAGATACAGGCGAAGCGGGACGAGGAGATCGTGCGCGCCCTGCAGGCCCGCGTACTGGCCGAGGAGTGGGAAAAGCGCGAGGAGCTGGAGCAGCTGCAGGCGGAACAGAAGAGTCTGCTCGAGCAGGAGCGCCAGAAGCGGATGGAGTTTGAGCACCGGCAACAGGAGAACGAACAGAAGCTGTTCGAAGCGGAAGGTATGCTGCGGCAGCTGGAGGAGGAACGGAAGCGCTTGGATCGGGAGCTGAAGCTCGCCCGCCAGAAGATCCAGCTGTCGGAAGACAATAAGGGCATCGTGGAGGCAAAACTACAGGTACCTATGTTGGGCAGCTGTGGAAACCGTGACGAACTAACCTCTC
>JXWZ01005414.1:0-12004 GCA_000956215.1 Anopheles farauti No. 4 | reverse complement strand
AGACGAAGCAGCAGAAGAGCCTTCTTGTTGGATTGATGCAAACAACCAAAGACGGTTCCCACTCGTGACTCGTGAGGTGATACGAAGAACCGATGTTCGTCTTTTGATTTCGTCCGTGCACCGTGCGAAGACGAATGTGTTGGCTCAGGTTTTTATTAGTCACTGGCGGTACGGTGGTACCGATGTGGCTTTGAAGGCCTGGAGGTCCACGTACCTTTCTTTTCGTGTACTTTTTTTTCTCGTTTGTACGCTTCTTCTACTTTAGTCCCTGTTCGTGTGGTGTGTTCTGCTTCATGCATACTGGCACACACCGCAAAACCGAATCGAGTTCCTTCAGTCGAGTGGCGTGAATGAATTTCGATTGAACGATTTCTTTCATGCTCAAGTCAATACGCAGCATACGAACAGGAGCCGGTGCGCAATGGCACGCAAAGTGCTTGAAGCAATTCCGGTGAATAGAAAGAACGAATGACGAATGATCCGTTGCCGTAAAATTTCTCGTTTGAAATAATAGCTTCGAGATTAAGTAAAAGTTGAAATGCTGCGAAACACATTTCCGGCACCGTGGCCTCCAGTTTCGTAGCGATGTTTTATTGATTTACTTCCAATTATGATGAATGTTTCCGAGTGTTTGTTTGTACTCGCGCGTGTGTGTGGATTAAATTAAAGAACTTTGAAACCCACCACATCGCTTCAACCTTCGATAATAATTATAAATTTCGGTCCTAATCCAACGCGATAACTCTCCCCGGTGAAAGGAAGCCCGTTAATAAACGTCCCGTAATTGAAAAGAATCGAACAGGCGGTAAGGGATCGAACAAAATCCATCCCATTGGGTGGGAAAGGAGGTTGAAAAATTAATAACCGCAACTTACGAATTTTAGTGCACCCGCGCACCGTCTAACAAAGATTCCGGCAAATTTCTCCAATCCCCAAAAGACCCTTTTGCGTGTGGGAAAAGTTTCGAACAAAGGAGTCAAATATTTCACCAATAATCGAGAGCCGCTTTGTCGCTTTCGGGAGGAAACTCTTTCCCGGGGCAAGAAGCCCTTCCAAATATTGCACTCACGCCGGTCGCATAAAATAGACGCATCCCTAGCCTAGCGCACCGAAAGCGTATGACTCATTGTTTTCATCTCGGAGGCAGCATGGGCCGGCTTCACATTTTGTGCACTTTTATCGCCAAACCGTAGGCGGAGTGAAGGCACACCATCGGAATGGCGTCGCTTCCCTTTCATGTCCGACAGTGGCAGTAGCGCCCTTTTGAATGGCACCCAAAGCTGCACCGCAAAAACCCGGCACGGCGAAGGCTTTTAGAGGTTGGTGAAATCCGACCCATCCCGGGGTCGACAAAAGAAAGAAGAGAAACAGAAGAAAGATGCTCCAGGAACATATGAAAAATGATCCTTCCAGCGTTGGTTCTGACTGGTTCCTTCCGCGTGGAACAAAGCATTTTTGGTAATAATTACTCCAGCCCCCGCTCTCCGGAAGTTCGTTGCGATATTTTGTTTTGTGTGTGTGTGTGTCTTTTTTTTCTGTCCATTGCCCAAACCACAGCGATCCATTACTCATGCCTAGCAGGGCCTTTCGCGGGGATAAACAACAGCTTCGTCATTGCCACGGTGAAAAAGGCTAGTTGCGGTAAAAAGGCGATCGCGAACACTTGGGCGAAAAGTCGCTTCCTTTTAAGAAGCGTTCTTTCCGTGTGCGCTTCCCTGTAACCCTTATTTGAATCACGTGCCAAACGGAGCAGGTGCTGCAAGTTCCCCGGGGCTGTAATACAATTCCACATGAATAGAAGGCAATAGATTTTTATACCTCCAACCTCTCCCCCTCTTCCCCTTTCTCTGATGGAAGCATGAATGAAAAGGAAAAATGTATTCATTTATTTCCGGTGGCACGCAAAAGCGCCGCTTGCTTCGCTTGATTTCCAAGCAGCATCCAAGTAGCCAGTGTGCAGTCTGGTTTTTTAGCGTCGATTGAGTTTTTCCACTGCTCTTCCATTTGCCGAGCCGGTTAAAGTACAAAGAAAAAATAATTATATAATTACAAATAGCCGACACTCGATCGAACCTCGTTTACGCGAAACTGTTTCGCATTCGAAGGATTATTGAGCTGGCACGTGTACGAAAAAGACGATCAGCTTAAGAAATCGAATTTTCCTCCCCATAACCACTTATCACGTGGAACGGGCAAAGATTAAGAGAAGCTTTCGGTAACGTGCACCAGATAGTCCCAAAAAAGAAAAAAAAAACTTCCGACCCGTGCGCGTGGCTTAAAATTGCCTCATCCCGGGCTGTGAAAGTGGTAAACATGCTCCTGAAATATATATATTTCACGCATTTTATCAGCCCAAGGGTAAGAAGAAGTGAGAAGCGGACGACCCGATGGCCGGAGCCCGGACACAATGTGCTCATCATGCTTTTAGGCATCCTCCCGGCCCGACCCGGTTCGACCGGTTCCCGCTTTTTGTTGGCCTAGATTATGGAAAATTTCATTTGAGTTTTATTGAGCCCCGAGTTCCTATGCAAATTGAACCAATTCAATATATTTGCGCGGGCTCTGTGAATGTGTATGTGTGTGTGTGTGTTTGGGTGCGGTATGAGCCTTGGACCGCGTGGGAACGCGCATTCAGCTCCTGGAACAGAAACTTCTTCTATGGCCGGAGGTTTTTTTTTTGCTTCTGCTTGCCCTTCGCTTTCCGCACGAGGGTACACAATCGCGCTTGATGCTTTTAGTAAATGGACTATTTTGCCTCTACTGGAGGGTCGAAAGCAACGGTGGAAGGCAAATGCACCACCGGAGGGTTGCAAAACCCGCAAGCGAAAGTTGACCGAGCATGGGGTTTTTTTTTTGCTCAGATTTCTTTGCCCCGTTCCCATCGTTACTCATACTTTCGTCGTAGCGATGAGTCGCTTGCTTTGCACGTACGTGGCCATTCCCCACGCCAGTATCCAGTGATCGTGAAGACAAACATGAAGCACTGGCAGGGGAAAGGCTGACCCCGGTCCCGGTCAGTGATCACACACACACACACACACACACATATACACTCTCGCATGTGCGTTTTTTTTTTGCCGAGTGAACATTCCCGAGACGCTACGGTTGGAGTCTTTGGCCAGCATTTGCATATCTTGATGGCTCGAGGGTTTGTTACACATTGGCGAGTTGTGAAATCGTAGCGGAGACGAAAACTTAGGAAAAACCATCTTCAAAAACGGTTTGGTAGTGGCAAGAGTAGCTGGATTCACTATTGTTAAATCATATTTTAGCATAGTGCAACTGCAGCCGCTTATAAACAAACACTCCGTTGTATATGGAGCACATTTTCTTCGCAATCCATCCTGTCTAGTGACGGAACAGGTGTGGTGTACTCTGCTTTTTCTACCAAGCATAGGTTTTGTAACCTATTGCAGGGAAATATACACATCAATTTCGTTAGCAACATTATGTAATGTGCACAACGAGGTGATTATTTTGTTTGCACGATGTTAGGTACATTCGCCAACATTTAATTACAGCTGCATAAGGCTTGGTTTAGTACAGGCGCAGCAATGACCGCACCATTCACCAGCTTTAACGACTTCACACAACGAGAACAAAATATAGAGTCAAACATCACGCAAGTCCGTACCCGGTGGGCTTTCGAACACATTTCTCACCATTGTGTTTCCGAAGTAAAACATAATCGATTGTTCATTAACACCGTTGTCGTACGAAAAAAAAGGAATAAACTTACACGAAATTTGCAACGTTTATCTACACGTTGCCATACTGGCCGAAACACCGGTCGAAGCACGTGTTTGTTCACATTTTAAAGTTCGCTTTTTTGTTGCGTACAAATTACACGCGGTTCATCATTTCTCGACGGCTAATAGTTTACATAAATCACTACGCTTTTTTTTGGTTTTGGTTCAGGTCACACTCAAAACACCCACAAGCCTCGATTATTGATTGTCCGTTTTCCGCTGGGAAACCCAATTCTCACCCAATAATGGTTCGATTTTCGACGGTTGTAAGGCCTCAGCATCACCCACCGTTCCACCGCACCGGTTCTATGATAAATCGAACGCTACGCCACGCAATAATGCTGGCAATTTGTCCTGTGCAGATTGTTCACGCCGGGCCGGAAGTGCGTCCGGGGTGAAGAAAAATGTGTGTTCCTCGGGAATGTCCGAAACTAGCCGCATCGTTTAACATAATGCGGACAGAAGTAAGGAAGCATGTCGGTGCGGTCATGTGCGGTTTAGGGTTTTACGAGATTGCGCCAGTGGAAGGGGAAGATTATTGATACTTCGATTACAACTAACGTCATCAATCGTGCTAGGTATAATGCTAGTATCGTGATGTAAGACTGTGATCTTCCGAACTGATTGTTCGCCTTCAACACTCTGTGGTTCTGTGGCGAAAGATCACACGATGACAAACAAACGGATCCCTGTCCATGTTTCCGACAAACGGACCGAGAAGGACACCGAAAGAATCCAATCTCTTTTGACAGTCACCCGGGAAGAGTTCATTCGACATTCATACAATTTACCGCAGAACTGCATTTGCAAATTCGTTAAATTCGAAGATTTAAACAGATTCAAAGGGAACCGAGCTAGCACGATAAAGAACTGATACTGCAAGATTGATAGGTCGGTGTCGTTTTTCCGAGATGAACAGGGACAATGCTTTCCGAAAGCGAACAAAAAAAATCCAACGAAAGGGACAAAAACACATGCCTGCAACGCCATCAGAAGGATATCAGAAATGGGATGATTTAGAAGAAGCTTTAGCAAATTCAATCTTATTATGCACGGCACACAATCCTGTTTTTCCCGGTAAAGAAGCCATCCCGTGCTCGTGCCTGAGTCCACTACGGGCGCTCCGAAGGGTTCGCCGAACCGAACCTCATTTCGATCGGCTGCCGGAAGCTTATCGAAGCTGCCCTGCTGCTAACGCTGCTCAATCTGCGTCACCAATAACGAAATGTGACTGTGAGAAACGAACTGGACGGAGGGAACGAAAACGATGACGCTGACGATGAAGCAATTAGGCGATGTTCTTCCCGGAATGTGCATTTCCCTCCAGCTTTTGGGCACTGCCGGGGGATTGCTCGGCCGGGCGGGAGGGTTGGTGTGGAAGACCATCAACATCTCGGAGGGCATCTGTTCGACCCGGTTTCGGCTTTTTGAAACATCGGCCTGCTCATTTGTCGAAGGAAACCGGTGTGAAGACGTTGCCGGTGTTGCTGTTTATTTCATTTGCAAGATTTCAGCCGCTCCACTCACTGGCAAGCGCAAATCTGTGTGCTTGTTCGTCCCCGGCGCACAAATGGCATTAAACTAAATGGCCCGCCTGTCTTTGGTGTTTGAATGGTGCTGCCATCGTTTTTGCCCCCGTTTGCCTTTGCTTGGTGACTTTCAAATTTGATGTCTGACGCCGCCAGACACCCAGACAGCCGACAGCTGTCCGTCCTTTACGGTACAATTACGCGTTGTTTGCTCTCTTAACTAGACAGCCACCGGCCTCGTAGGCCCCGTAGGCACGCAGGCAGCACACCGTTCCCAGTGACAGTCATTAGCAAATTGAACAACTGATCCATAATTAAGATGAAACGATTGTGTGAGCAATAATCAACACGAAATGGCGCTGGCCCTGCAAATACGCTCACAAAGTGCATACTCGGCTTCGCATATCATTCGACCGGATAAGAAGTCTGTACGGAATTGTATGTTCATGAATCGAATCGTTTCCGAGGCTGGCTCATCTGTCAATATTTGACAGCTGCCTCTGATTGACACGCGCCCAAGTTCAAAGAGCTTTGCGTCAGCGCCTACTAGACGCGCGCTTTAAGTGACACTTCGACCTGTTAAACTTGCTAACCCCCAATGTCTCGCACATGATGTACGACCGTAATTGAAATGTGTGTCGAAAATGGGGGGATTTGTTTTTTCGTTGATCCCTGTTCAGCCGGTCGACCGGCCCAGCCGATCCTACTCCGGAGAGAGGCTTACAGCAGCGAGGGATGACGTGTTCGATATCACACTATCTGTAATTAGCATCGGAGTAAACTGACAGCGGATTGTAATGGCAGTGATTTAACATAATTAATCAAAAAGGAAATAGCACCAATGGGTCGGAGGGGTTTGCTGGGAGGTTTTACGATACGCTCCATCGCTTCCACTCAACGTTTCCTTCGAGTCCGAGTTTTATAGGCGAGTGCGTGTTTTTGTCTGCTCCGTTCAAACCCCAGTGTGAGACGAGAGACGTGAATATTGACACCCGAGCCGTGTCGACACCAGATATGGCTTGGCTGGAGAGGGAGGAACGGTGCCCGGAGGCATGAAGCGACGATGATTATGTACGTTGAGTGTGAAACTAATACCCACACGTGCAAGCCGCAAGGGAAAACACACACACGCATACACACAGACATGCTGGACACTGGTTTATGGATGACTCTCCGGGCGTTCCGGTGGGATCGAAGTAGGATGAGACGTATCACTTGTATTTCCCACGACTGTACTAGCCGGTGGAGTTGTTTGACACGCTGAGTTAGCCGTGTGCTAATTATGCAAATTACATGATCACCAACGCGACACGGGTCAGCTGCTCTCGGTGAACAAGGATTTAACCCGTAACTCGTAAGGGGGACCGTGCGAGCACATCACACACTGATCCGTTCATTCGCTGCAATGAATTAGCGGCGCATGCCTTCGGAAAAGGTCACTGCCGATGGTTCCCTTTAATGCGCTCCGAGGGAGGGAGCACATACTTTAATCGTGCCAGCAGGATTAACGAAGTCATTTTCCTGAAAACCCTGGGCCCTGTTTTCTTTTTTTTTTTGCTGGCCTTTCGATCACAAAACCACCGAGATTAACGTGTGTCCGATGGTGTCAATGGTTTCGATAATTGATAAAACCTCCGGTGGCGTTTGTTTGAGTGATTTTTTACCCTTACAGTGGTGCAGGTTCCGCCCCTACCACCGGGCAGACCAGTAGATTGACAGATTGGCGCCGGTAATCGCCACCCTTAGCAGTATTAAGCGATAGGGGGCGTAGCAAAAAAAAAACAAAACAGGCATGTAACAGGCTCCGCTTTCCGAAGCCGAACAGCGCACCGGACGATAAGAAGCAAAGCCACATAACCCGGTTCCGGTTATTGATTTGTCACTGGCGGCTGCAGTCGGCTTCCCCGTGGGGAAGTTGTCGCCGTGTTCGAAAGTGAGTGATGTTCGAGCTCATTAAATACGATTTATGGACACTTTGGATGACATCGCTGTCATTAGCAAAAGTGTTTTCGCACGCGCGAGGAGGAAGGAGTTGGCGGACGGCATCGGCCAAACCGGTCCCGAAAGCAGATCCCGAACGGGTCCGGATGTGTATGGAATGCGGGATTGATTTATGGTTATGAGTGACGGAGAGGTACAGCCATCGGACCCGGCCATTAATAGCCGATAATTTGTTGAGTGATTTTTCTCCCCGAATCTCCACAATCGATCTATCCATCCATCTAGTAGGCCTCATTCAACGTGTGTTCCGCCGGCCGCCGGTCGCCGGCCGAACCTGTCAACGGGTTTGAGCGGGCATTCTCTGCTCCACTTCCGGTTCGGTGTGCATTCTTCATTCTGCGCTCCCTGTTGCCGTTCGCGTGTCAGCGGGAGTGAAGGGTTTGAAACTGTTTCGCGAAACGTTTCAGTCGCTATTTGCATAGGCATAAAGGCACGAAGGCACCGGAAGTTCCACTGGATGACTAATTGTTTAGCGAGAAATTTCGCAACTCGCAAATGATTTGTGTGCTTAGGTAAGATTTTTTTTTCTCCCCGCACAAAAGACAAGCCGTCACCGGTTCGCAACCGGGCACTTTGGTTGCGTGTAGGGATAAATAACATTTAAATTAGAGCAATTGACTTGTTGTACTGAAAACCTTCGCAGACGAAATCGAGCACAGCCTGCTCAGTTGTTTCGCAATCGAAAGCGCTCAGAAGAAATCGATACACAAATACAGCAATTTAATTCCGTTTCGCAACGAATACGCTTGTTTTGATTGCGGGAAAAAATATCTTCTTCGAAAACGAAAAGAAAAAAAATCCTCCCGTTAACGCTGTTTGCTTAATAGAGTTATACGGCAGATCCTTCGGGGGTCTCGAATTTTCCTCCCCCGTATTCGATTGGCTTCTGATGGGTTTGCTTTAGTCCGGGAAGTGAAGTAGGCATTCGAAGAGAATGCTCTCCGACCGGTCGCATTGAGGCTCGTGCTTCGTGACCGACGGCGGACCACTGTATCCTTTGCCTGTATCCTTTCAACAGAAAAGAACACTAAAGAAATGAGTCTGGAGGTGTATCATTCATTTCAGCAGCGTAGAGTAGAGTAGACGGGACGTGAAGATGGGAAAACACTTGAACTTAAATGCACTTTCAATGCTGCAGGATGAGTTTAACACAGAGTGCAGCTAGAAAGGGATGAGGAAGGGACGGTGAAAAAAAAAACACTGTAAGCAAGATGAAGTAGAAACTCGGGTGAATGAATGCATCGTACGATAATACTTCACACTATGTCTTCGGGATAAACTGGCGCTGCACGAGAATAACTTGTGTGCCTGCGTGCCTGCGTTGCTTCCCCCACCCCTTTTACGGATCCGAAACCCGCAGCCGCCACGGGTGGAAACGAACCCGGAATCCGATGGTGGAAACGGTGTAGAATATTTTAGGCTTTCGACTCGGTCCACCTTTGCCGGCGACCCGGTCTGTGAACGGAAAAGTATGCCTTCGGGCCGGGTTTGCGAATCGTGCGCTTGCGAATGGAAATTCCATTTTACCCTTCCCCGCCGGCCGCTCCACCCGTTCCTTTTTGTCGTACCTAAAAGGCTACTCATATTTCTCGTCCGAAGGAATAAAGGAGGCAAATATTTCTTTCCCTGCTCGCTGCACCTGGTGCAAGGTGAAGCGTTGCACCACGCCATTACCGGTTAAGTTGCATGTTCCGTGCTGTAGTTGCACCACCACCGCCATCACCACCCACCAGCCCTTCCACGGTATTGTTGGCACGTTTCAAGACTTTTTCCGGAAGTGCTGTCGGCCGGAATCTATTGTTCGGTTGTTTCATTTGCTTCCTCACATTTTTTACCACTCTCTACCTATCTCTCTCTCTCTTTCTACCCTACCACTTCTCTTACTATTGAGCTGCGGTCGGTTGTATAGCGAATCATCGAACTGTGTGCCCGGATGCACCAATCGGACCGATGGCACTTTGTGCCGAGTTTTTATTCACACTCGGCCCTGGGGGTGTATCACGTGTAGAGGAGGCACGTTCTATTCCGGCACAATTCAATAATAAACTGCAGGTGAATAATTTTAGAACTCAACTCCGACCAACGCAACAATTAAAGCAAACGCCGGTGGTCGGTATCAATGCGTTTTATGTGACTCGAACAGATTATCGGTTGGAGGGTGGTGCAAAAGCGTTCGAACTGCAAAGCTCTTCATCCCGCACAGTCCATTTTGAGGAATGAATGATGAGGATAAATACACTAAAATTTCACACTAACTCAAATTCCATACTGTGAAACATTGTGATTACATAATTGGCATGTCTATCAATTGAAAGAGCACTGCTTCCATCACTTTAATTCATTCTATTAAAATCATATTTTGCCTCGGGCTGTGATGATTTTGACGTGATTAACTAACAATTTAATTGGCGGTAAAAGTGTTTCGATAATCACTTTCTGTGCTAGTTTATCGACATACATTAGCAACGCACGTGCCCGATGCTGATCGAGCATCGTGATCAATCGACTCAACAGGCAACATTCCTGCCCCGACAGTGGGCTCAATTTTAATCACTTAACTCCTATCATTCTTCCGTGACGGTTGCGCCTTAAGCAAGCGCCATCACGAACGCGACAGAGAAAACGGTGATGAGAAAATCTAGATGACGAATTCAAATGCATTAACACACGCACACATACACACGTACAGTTATACTTGACACGAAACTATCCACTTCCGAAGCCAGTTCTTTTAGCGAGTCTAGTCGAAAACCGTTGAAATGGAGACGCATGGTCGTTCATCGAAAATTGCAACTGACTTTTCGGTTGGTGCTGTTTCGCGTGGGTGCACTGCCGCTTGCCATGCCCCATCAATCGCCGTATGGCGCCGTATGAACCGTTAGCATCGAAAGCGCTCCGTCATTGTTCACTTGTTTTACGATTCGCTCGCGAGTGAATTGCCCTCGCTTGGATAGCTATGGCTGCAAGCAAACACGTTGAGGGGAATGCGGAACAAAAAAAAATATCGCAGCCTACTAGACGATAACCATCACCGCCGTCGTGTGTGACATCGCCGAAAAGCGATGAAAATAAATCTTAGCCACTGTCAAAGTGTGTACTTCACTATGGGTAATTTTCGAGGTGAAGTTGGATTAGCCTATCAGCTCTTGGTTCATAACTAATTTTTATTTGTTAATGGTGGTACAATCAGAGGTTGAATAAAATGAAATCAAAAGATTAAGCCCATTTATCATTTTTGGTTGCGAACGTTAAGCGGAAATTTGCAGAAAGCACAATTCTGCTTTACAAACTCAGTTACATATAAACATTTTAACTTGTTTTCTGTAGTTTTACTACATACTACAAGTTTAATAATTTACAACGCTTTTCATGCAATACAGTGTTTTTTTTTGCAAATCTAATGCACAAAATTTTCAAAAACTCTAATTTCATGTCTAACAACATCATGACCCTACACTTGTTTGCAGAAAGATTGATGAAACCGAATTGAAACTGATGAATGACGGAGAGTTTCGGTGGCGAACAGTGCACATGCTTCTAATGGCATGTTTTTCCAATTTCATGCTTACAATGTCCGCTTAATTAAAGTCCATTAGTTTCCAACAGCGTACGCTGTCCGCACGGTAGTGCCATGGTTCCACCGTTGGGGAATAATGACAACAAAAAAAAAAACAAAAAACGTTTGCCATTGGTACGCGTTCATCACAATCAAAGCAGGTCGTCGAACGTACGAGAGCGAGACGGAAGGATTTATCGATTTGCTATGGGTTTATTAAAAAGTTTCCTACAGGCAGTACTGCGATGACACGGTCTGCTCCAACTCCAGCTTAACGGACGAATGGGTTGTAAATAAAATTGTGTTGTTTGTATGCCGGCCCCGCACGGTTTCTGGAACTCGAACAACCGAAAACAACCGTTCGGAAGAGTTGAAGGATGAATACCGAGCACCGCTTGAGCCTCTAAATTGGCCGGTCAGGTCAGAGAACCGGGAACGGAGCGAACACAAAAAACAAACGCCGTGATGGAGATGGATGGAGATTTGTAGTAAAATTATGACCCGAAAGCCAAACCCGGCCCACCCTTTCCGTGTACCGGTGTGCTGATCAAAATATTGCCCTCCGGGTGGAGAAATCTGGTTCTGGAGTATTTTTGCGGCGATACAACGACTCCGTCGAGACCGGATCAGCACCCCGGGCTGGTGGATTTATAAGGGCAAATAAATTATGCGTCTCCCGATAGGTATCGAACTTTCGATCCGCACGATTAGACGCGATCGTTCGAACGTTTGTTCGGTTCGGTTTGGCGAATTATGGGTAGAGATATGTAAATTATGATACGTCTCGGGCTCTTCCGGACAATAGTTGTCGGAGCCGAACATCAGCATCGGCGCATCCGTGATTGAGAATGATGGCATAAGTTGTTGTTGTTGAACATGTTGAGCAATCTCCCAAACGCAGAGCTACGTTTCAATGTGTGCTATTAATTTCGCAACCGTAGATGAGAAAACAACCGGAAAGGATTCATTGAAAAACAAAAACCAGCGACCGGATGAGCGAATGAGACATCCGGCAGAGCGTTTCCATCTTTCCATCAGGTTTGATCTTTTATCATCTAATGGATAATAAAACCCGAACCGAACCGAACCGAACCGTATACACCGGATGCCAGCGAACCCAATATGGGAGTTAACCCCACAAAACATAAAATCCCGCTGTTTTAAAAACA
>JXWZ01005413.1:0-14442 GCA_000956215.1 Anopheles farauti No. 4 | reverse complement strand
GCACCGTAAAAAAGCATTCGTTCCAGCGTGTGTATGGTGAAGTGTTGCGCCCCGTTTCTGCTATTCCCTCCGTAGAAAATCGTTCACTCCGGCACCGTCCCGAGGTTCTCCCGAGTTGCCCGTGTTTTTTTCGTCTCATTTTTGATTCTGCTATTATTGCAAGGTTTTGATTTCGATTCCGGCTCCCGAGAGAGAGAGAGAGAGAGACCGATCGGACACACTTGACGTTTCCCGCCCTCCCCCGCCGGCCGTGCAGATATCCGCACGTTAGCTACGCAAAGTTTGACGGCAGCGCCGTTGCAGCAGTGTTGGTGCTGTTGGTGATTGAAAGAGAAAGAGATTGACGGCCGGCTTCGCCCCGGTGCGGTGATAGTGTGTGCAAAATGTCAAAAGTTATCAAGCGAACCGGTAGCGTTTCCTCTCGCTCGCTCGCTCGCGCGCTGCACCGCTGTCGAGCAATAGCGCGTTCGATTTTTGCAATCACTTTGCGCAGCAATAAACCCATCTTCGATGGTTCCTCTCCAGCACTGTCGCACTCTCTTCACCCGTGACAGCTTCCGGTTCTGTCAAGATTCTAATCTGCCCATCACCGTCGGCAGCATCTTGTGTGTCGTGTCGCTGAAATTTGCCGCGTGTAAACAACGGAGCCGATCGTCAAGGAGCTGGACAAATTTGTCTTCCCATTTTCCCCGGGCCGCTCCGGTTCGTCGGGCGGATTAGTGCGGGATTATTAGCCGATCGGAGGGCTTTCGGGCGCGCAACAGGGATCGCCACTCCTGCGCAGGGAAGCGCAAATAGCAGTGGGTCCTTTGTTGAGGTGCTTTGTGTTTCTTTCTCTTCTTCCCCGAGCTGGACGGCGTTCGGCGATCGGTCGTGGCTCCTGAAGTTCCCTAATAGCATCCCCGGGGAAAACATCCGGAGGAGGAAAGTAAAAAAAAAAAAAAAAAAAAGCAAAAAAAAACAAAACAAAAGACAGACAGAACAGGGAACAAACGTGGCAAAGGGCGACTCCTTGCTGCCGGGTCGCAAGTACGCAAGCGTCTTCGGCGGGCCCTGGCTCCGTTGCGGTTGCCTTTGCTCTGTGGCTGTTGTTTGTGTTCGCACTAAAACAGCGTAAGTGACTTGACAAACACGGCTACCGGAGCGCAGCTGGAACGGTGGCGGCGGCCCGTGGAACGCGCAGCCGAAAAGTGCGCGACGGAGATGGACGCCGATCGCTTGATGGTGTTTGCTCATCGACTCAGCTCCCTGCCCCCGGCGGGGATCACGGCCGCGTTTCATGCTTTTGTGGATGTGCTTCCCATTTCTTATCCGGAGCTGCTCTCTCTCTCTCTCTCTCTCTCTTTTACTCTCGTCGAGATCGTCTGTCTTATGTGTATCTCCTCCTCCGCCAGAAAACTATCTCCAGTGATCCTATCCAGCCAACGCTGGTTGATCGGAACACCTCGGACGAACCGGTTTCGGGTCGCGTCAAAGAGACGGAAGATCCGGAGGATTCGGTAGCCGGTTTGGGTTGATGGCTTTTGATGTCATAGATACCCGCACTCCGGTAGACCTCTTCCAAACCTGAGCAAACACCGCCTGTGCAGCGCAGAAAACCAGTGGCTCAAGTGTTATTAGTCGGCAAACAGACTGTCCCGCAACCCGCGCCATTGGCGGAGGGCGATGGCGAGAGATCCGTTTGGGCTGCTAGCACGCCTAGCTCATTAGCGGGGAGTCCGACTTTGGAACGAGCCGCGCTAGTCCGGGAGTCCGGGATCGCCACCGGGGGCCGTCTTCCGCTTCCGAAATTCCCAAAAAAAAAACAAAACAAAACAAAAACGACGCATTACAGACGACCGCGAGCCACCACGCTGGATTACACAGGTGACAGAGCACGCGACCAGCGGATCTCAGATGTAGCCGATGCCGTCCCGATTTTCGGACGTGCTAATTATCGGATAATGAAACGAGGTGTGGGGGAACGAGGATGCGTGTTGCGACAGCCCGGTGTGCTACAAAAAACCACCCACTAAAACCACTTCACGCAACTGGTCCCCGCTTCCCCTCCTTCCTCCCGCGCGTTTTTGGGAAGCTGAGAATTAAAGGTGTATAAGGCGCGAAGCGCGAACGCGCGCACGGAACGAAGCAGGACAAACAGACGGGCCGAGCAAAACAATCACGCGACCGACCGACTGACCGGCGACCTCCAGCGTCGGGGCAACATCAAACACCAGGGAGCCTGTGGCGGAGGTCCTTGTGTGGTTGGTAGCTACAAAAAACCAAAAAAAAAAACCCCGCGCGCACGATGCAAACACGGTCTGGCTCTGGACGGCCAAATCAAATAAATTAAGCCACGGAGCAGCATATGGGTCCACCGGTTGGAAGGGCACCTCCGAGCGTTTAATCCTATGTGTGTGTGTTTTTTACGCTTGAGCCGTGTTTGCGCTTTCGTTAAGGTTTTGTTGTTTTTTTTTTTTTTTTTGGACATTGCCGACATTTTTTAATGGAATGCTCCAACGCTCGCGTTGCGTAACGCGGGAAGCACTCCAGCCGGTTAAGCCGTGTCTGTGCCGGCTGCGGATTAGCCGGATCCAGAGCGTGCGCGTTTGTGGAGTTAGTTGGTGCGCTCGAAAAACATCGAAAGAACGCATCCACTGAGGCTCGAAACTGAGATCAGAAAGATCTCGCAATATCCAGAACTCACCAACTAGGAGCAAGTCTGTGCAAACTTCAATAACTAAACTGACCAGAGGCCCGATAGGATGATATGTTTGAAGAGTAATGTCCAACGTCTCTTGTCATTCCATTCATTCATACAACTTTGACATTTGACCAAATACCAAAACATGGTGATATGTTTGGAGGATATTGTCCAATGTCTCAGAACTTATAGACAACCGTCTTATTCAGCTTGAACTCACCAATCACGCGTGTACAACTGCGCTCAAACAAGATGAGGACGCTCCTAGTCCGACAGTACAATGACATTGCAATAAGACCACTTCCCGCCACCCTCTCGCATTGCCAATTGCCAAAAACCGGAATTTCCCAGGCACACTGCCCGGGATCATCACACCCGCGGGATCATCACTGTGCGCGCGCGAAAAACTCGAATGGTTATCCACTCGGTGCAGTACTCCGCGCTCGAGTGTACTTCGGCCGCGTGCCCGAAATGAAGACATCGCACCGAGCGACACGGAAAGCAAATCCATTATCGTCGCTAAATGGAACCATTAATAATGAATAAAAGCTTATCACGGGCGGCAACCCCGCGCGAGGGACACGCGCGGCGTGGAAGCGCAGTTTCGTCGCTGGGAAAAGTCATTCCCGAACCCCCACCCCGCACAGAGGTACCTCGGCTGGCTTGACCCGGGCACCCGGGAAGCGAAATCACGGATAGTCACCCTAGCGGGCCCTGCTTCGCCGTGGCCGAACTCTCGAGTGGCACTAATAAAAATATCGCCCGTTGCACACGTGTTTCAGCGGTCGCGCGACACAATGCTTTTCCATGTTTTCTTCCCTCCCTCCAAACCGATCCTAGTGGTGCCGAAGTCAGACGGAAGGCAACCCCTGCTCGCGGAGGGTTATAATTATTATGTTTCTGCGTGCGGCCCTGTGACTGGGTTCTCCCTCGTCCCAGCGGCCGCCGTTCGGCATTCGACACACTGCGTGCGCGGGGGAAAGGATTCTCGCGCACATTCCCGGTCGGCCATGTGACGAGGATCATAACGCGTGCCCGGTTGGGTGAAGAAATTCAATAAAAGCATCGCTTACGCTATTTAAACGTAATTTGGCATGTGACAATTTTATGATACTTAACCGATATCCACCGCCACCGGAGGGAGTGGCGCGTGCCGTGGGAGGGGAAGGGAGGGGAAGGAATGAGCCCGGGAGGAGAGCCACGTGGCGCCTGTTTCGGTCGCGTTTGTTCGCAAAACCCGAACCCGAAATTGCCCACGTCTGGATTATATCACCCGGGCGTCGGCACTCGAGGAGATGCTGCCCTGCCTGCGGCAGATGATTGCGCGATCGGTTGCACCGGTCAGATCACTATCGCCCCGGACTGTCTGTTGTCAGTTATTAAACCATCACACAGACAGGGACGCCGCGTGCCGCCGGGCTTCCGGGAGCGTGCGCGCAGGAAACGGATTCCTTCCGCTGCACGCGAAAGCCGGCGCGCACTTGTGACAAATGCCGTCACCGGGTCGTGATCCTGACGGCCGGCGGATGACAGCGAGCCATCGGGCACAGGTCACGGCGTACCGGCGCAGGATGCACAGGAAACAACAAGTAGTCGACCGCCAACTCGTCCGCCCCGTTATCGGGCCGTTCCAGCAACGCA
The DNA here is from genome assembly GCA_000956215.1 of Anopheles farauti No. 4. Classification (NCBI taxonomy): domain Eukaryota; kingdom Metazoa; phylum Arthropoda; class Insecta; order Diptera; family Culicidae; genus Anopheles; species Anopheles farauti No. 4. The sequence goes on along the minus strand of JXWZ01005413.1, from coordinate 10,118 downwards.
AGGCCAGACCGGCGGCACCCGAATCAAAAGTCCATTAAATTTGCCGACATTTTGATGCATGCGTTTCGGGGACTGGCCTCCACAATCGGTGCGTTTGATAGCGCAGCGCGCGGTTTTGTGATCAAAATGTCGGTTTGGCGGCATGGACAACTCCCGGTACCTACTCCCCTCACCCGGGGACATTCGACGACCGGCGCCAACCAGACTCAAGTGTGCGTCAAGTGCGTTCGGACCACGCATCGCCTGTTTGTCCACCACGCAGCACCACCGGCGCGTTGTCAAATGTTTAGCTTCATTCAACTCGCCTGGTACCCCGACACAACCCCAACGGGCACTTCATTCCAGAACGCTCCACCGCTGGGGGTAGCTTTCTCTGCCCGGTTCGGAAGAGGAGCGTTTGATATGTAGTTTCGGTTCTGTTTGTCCACGCTCAGTTCTACGGAAACGTTCCGGGATGTTGGCAGGACGCCGGAGCATCACGCATGACTAATCACCGGCCCTTGCCAGCAGCGAACCGACAATGCAGCTTGATTGCGGCAATGTCTGCGAGCGTCAAGTCATGTCGGTAGTTTGTAAATCAGCGTTTACGGAGAACTGAGCACTGTCATAGGAAATGTCCATTTGAATGAAATCATCTCCTAGGACTAGGAAGAAGCTCGTGAAGGGCGACAAAAGAAAACAGAGGTAATATAAGAGGTTTCTCGGACTTCTCTGGACTACCTACGGACTTGATAGATATTAGTCCGCAAGAAGACATGATCTCTCAAGAACTAAAGGACGCTGTAATGTTCCCTAGTTACCGCTCCCAAAGGATTTCTTTCCGATGACAAACATGTCTTGGTTCATGAAGATTTCTTTCGTCCCGTGATAGTTCCGAGAGGTCCGACAAACGTCCAGAACGCTAAATTATTTAAAAATGAGTCTTGTTGTTTGTTGTTCTGTGCTGCAATCGAAGCAGCAACAGCAGCAAAGCAACAACAAACAACCTCCCACAGACCGGAAGTGCATCGAGGGTGCTACTTGAATTACTCACAGCTCACCAACATCGCGCCGAGAAGGGGGGGGGGGATTGTTTTTCCAGGAATAGGTATATTAGCCCGGCCACGGTGCGGTAATTAACGGCCGTAAATGAAAGCTAATACCGGTGTTTAGGATCGCGCAAGCACTGTTCTCGGAACAAAGCCGCGTTTACCGGCGGATTAACGGAAAGCGCACCGAAGCCACCATCGGTGAAAGGTGATCGGGCGATCGGGTCGTCGCCGGTGCGTCTGGCGTTGGCCCGGCGGGTCTCCCTGGATTCCAGTGAAACCGACGCTTCCGGCGAAAACGTGCCACGGAGACACACTTCCGGCCACGGTGGATAACGCGCTAAGCTCGGCTCGGCTAACCTCTCGACACTCTCTGCGACGGCGGCGACTTTGCTTCTAGGAAAACGGCCCGTTCGAGAAGTCCGGGAAGTCCGGGACGACCGGTCGAGGGATAAAGCAGTGCGGCCGGCCCGTGCGGGTGATGATAATTTCGGGCCAAGAGGGGATTTCCATTTGCGTTCCTAATAAATGGCCTCCGACTCCTCGGAAAATTACATTAACAAGGTACGCAGCGTGGGGAGTGTGTGCCGCCTGACACTAACCAGAGCCTCGTCTCTGACGGCCATCCCCGGTGGTGGGCCGACACAACCAGATGCCGAAAATTGTGTTTTCCTCCCCCCCGCTTCCTTGCCCGTACTTTCTGCCTGGAAGGTACCATTCGCTTGCTGCCGTTTTCACCAGGATCCAATGCGCAGGATCCACTAGCAAGCAAACGGCACGCAGGGGGAACAGCGAAGAGCAAACTTCCGAAATTCGATTCCTCCTCTCGCTCGCTCCCACTGCCTTTCGCGATCTCGCTTTCTCCCACGCGGGCGAAGAAAATGGAATTACAACACAATTTTCATATTTCGTTCCGCTCCGCGGCAGCAAATCGCAAACCTGTCAAAAAACGCCGCGGCCATTTTGGCTATGGAGCGTCCCCTCCCGCGACAGTCAACACGGAATCCGCACCCGAAAAAATTTGATCTAAATTTGATTTTTCCGATGAAAAATGAGGTTTCCCCATTCGCTGGGGGAAGGGGGGGAGGCAGCGTTTTTCACGCGTTTTGGACGTAACGTGATTCCGCGGTTGGCAATGTGTTTATTTTTTAACCGTGAAAGTCAGTCATTTCGTCATACGAATTTTGTCCCGCTTTTGGCTTGATTTTACTGGGCTGAAGTGGGTTGTGACGCCGTTTTGAGCGCATTTTCAACCCGCCCGCTCACCGAACACTTGTCGGCCACGGCGTCGAGCCTTTTGCGCCTTCCACCCGGGCAGCCAATTTTTTGATAAACAAATTCCGGCCCTCTGGCCGGGAGGATTTCGGCCGGGACAGCGATTTTTCGGGAGCAAAAAATCGATCCCCACCGGCTTTGGCGGCTCCATATCATATCAAGCGCCGTGTTTTGCTTCCCGTTAAAAAAATTAAAAAAAAAAACCAAAAAAAACCAGCAAACCAACCACGAACGCGAGAGGTACGAAAATTTCTCAGGTTTTTTGATAAGTTACCGTGTGCTGCAGTGGCCGTTCGGCGCGCGCACTTTTCTGTGCCGCTTATCAGGGTTTACTAGGCGGGAGGTACGAGGCGAGAAGAAGGTGAAAATTTCAACAAATAAAACACCGATAGTGTGTGCGTGAGCGTAAGGTAGAGAGTGAGCGAGAATGGTGTATGACAGCACGTACACAGACTCTGGATGTTCTTATCGTACAGAAGTAGCCGGCCAGAGGCAAGCGGAGGTGTTTTTGCTACGCTTCTGTCACGTTGTTCTTGAAACGCTCGACGTTTTTTTTTTTCTTGTTGTTATTTTGTGTGTGTGCGTGCGAGGTGAAGCTCGCACAGATTTGTGCTGCTGCTCTCGGTGCGGAGATGACCCACACTGACAACGAGGTGATTGAACGAATCAGGCCGGTTTTTTTCACACTCGGGAAGGTTTCTGCGGGAGCAGCGATTATGATTGTCGCGCACTTTCGGCTAATTAAACGCTCCATCGAGTTAGAGTCGGCAGACGATGTTTATTACACACAGCGACACAGATTGTTATTACGATTGCTTATTAACCTTATCAACTCCCGGAGTCGGAGCAGCGCTGCCGGAGGGCATGGGACATTACCACTGCAATAAGATGTGATGGATCCTCCAGTGCGCTCTTGCGAGGTGTTTTTTTACTCTAATAATAGGACAATATGCAGACATGCAGTCAGTATTGAGCACATTGAAATACGATCAAAATGCCCTTAAAAATTTTACCTCCTCGCTGGTCCTGAAGCTTCCTACCACTCTCGACTTTTAATCCCAGACATATGACGTTTCAAAACATAACCTAAAAGATGCAACCCACCCGGCCACCGCCAGCCGGACTTTCGGACTTTAAATTATTTACCAAAATTTTGCGCAAATCCCAAATCCCAGCCCCGTCCCCGGAACCTGATCCATTTTACAATCCCCGCGTACCATCTGGTCAATCTGGAACGTCCGCGGGGAATACGTCCGGGCCCGTATTGCGCACCCAGGCGAAACCGAACCCGGCAGCGACCGGAAACCTCAAACGGCCGTGCCAGATGATGGAGTGCCGAACGGCGCCTAGCGCTAGTGGCGCCATCTGTGCGCCAGCCCGCCCGCGACTTCCTCGAGTGGGCCCGATAATTTGGCTCAATCGTTTTCAATTACGCTCAAGTTTCGACAATTTCGACAACAGTCAACAGCGGTTGCGGCCGGGGGAGGGAGCGGGCGAGGGGTTGGCGAACGAGCCAAAACAAAAACAGCAACAATAAACGGCAACCGGAAAATCCATTAATGCGTTCGCAGCAGTACCGCACCGTGCACACCCTCAGGGATGCGAGTTTTCCGGGCGCGTTTCGCGCGCCCGCTCGCAACAGTCGCGAAAATATGAGAGGGTCGAGCAACTTCACCTTCCCGGCACTTGTGCGTGCATGCTCGCCGTGGAACGCAAATATTATGCTGCACCCGTTACGGTGCCGTGCGAGGGTGCTGCGATTATCATAAACTTATGATTACGGCGCGGCAGATAATCGCGCTCGAGTGAAGTGTCACTCGACAAGGTGTCGGAGTTAAGTCTCCGCCGAGCCGAATCGATCATCCGGCGCAGGCTGGGAGCTTCCCACCGGATCGAATCCGGGGGCTGTGGTGCAGCGAGACGGGCGAGGGACAAACCTGTTGACGTTGACGTTGACGAAAAGGTCCTTCAGCGTGTGTGTGGACGGGGCAGCGGAAACACGAAACACTCGACGGCACCGGGCAATAAAAAAGGGTTTTTTTCTCCTCTTCTTCTGCTGAGGTAGCGAACATTGCCCCAGAAAAACAAACTTCGGGCCCCGCGGACGAGCCGCAGCGTCAAGAGTCTAATTAAACGTTAATTGCAACGGTAGGCACTACTTGCCCGTGGCTCCCGAAACCTTATTTCATGCCAGATTAGCATTCAATTTAATTTTACTGCACCCGATTGTCACCGACGCACGGCACAGCATTTGCGCTGGCACCGTTTTCGCCCGTTTGACGTCGACGTTGACAGCGTTCGTGCGGCCTGCCTTTTGTGCGAACTGTCAAGCTGGGTGCTGCTTGTTTTTGTCCAACGGAAAAAACAAAACAAAGCATTCTTTGCGTGTCGGTCGATAGAGGAGCTCGAGCTTTGACAGCTCTCACGCACAACTTTGACCGTTCGGGGCATTTTCGGTGGCCCGGTGCGTGTTGACATCCGCAGCAAGTTAACAGCGTTGGCGGCGTCGATCAATCTAGCGAAAGAGCGATTCTGCCAAACGCATCGATGACATGCAACAGCCTTCCGGCGTTCGGCCCTCCTCACAGGATCAAACCCTCCTCCGAATCGGCGCTGTCCTTTGGATGTGAACAAAAACCAAACAAAAAAAAAAAAACAACCCAGTGCGAACACCGAATCGAATCGCTTCCGTAACAGATGAGCGAATGAAAATTGGTACGGATTAGGTGGGCGCGCTGACGTCATCCTTTCCGACGGCCGGAGCGCGTGCAAAGCGATCAATAATGCTGCGTCATCCGTCATTCCCGGGGGGGTTCCCGGGGCGGCGTGGGCGGTACACGGGTTCCGCTGAGAACCGCACCGAATCGCGGAAGCCGGGGACGAGACTCCTCCCGCTACTGATTCGCGTGGCGAATAGTGCGCCAGGGGGACGCGTGCGCGGTTTCGTTGCGCTCGCACGGTGAATAATCACTTTCACTCGCGGGTTTGTTGGCGGGTGGTTTTTTTTTTTGTTTCATTTTTTTTTTATTTCGACGAGAGCAAGAAATGAAACAAACGAAAAGGAGGTCAGCCTCCGGTCGGTTCGCACGTATATCCGGTGATTTACCCAAACAGACGTCCCAGACCGTAAGGCTCAATGTCGACAGGCTGCACCCGGCCGGACGAGCCGAACAGTGCCGGCCATTGTGTGCGTAATTAAGTCAACTCCCTCCCCCATCCCCACCAAACGGGACCACAAAAACCCTTTCCCGCCCGGAAAGGGACCCGTTCGCAGTTCGCCCCCGAGTGCGCAAAAAAAGAAGCAGACGAAAGAAAAGAAAAAAAAAAAGTAAAACAAACGGGAGCTATAAAACTCGGCAAATAATCGCGGGCCCGGCCAGCCATTAACCCTGGCTGTTTGTCGATGCACTTTCCCGGCGGTGGCGCGCACTGTTTGCGCACGCACTGAATGGCGTGCATTCAGGGCCGGAGCGCCCCGTACCGTATCCGATCGAATTTCGAGCGGGTTTTTGCGCGATTTGTCGCGTGGATGAGCACCGTCTGGCGTTGGCGCGATGGGAAGCTCCAGCAGAGCGCGGCTGTGTGTGTGTGTGTGTGGCTCGAAACCATCGTCGGACTGGTGGCCGTCCTGCCGGCGATGACCTGCGACGACCGGCCCGGGCGATTGGCCGAGATCGCACATTAAGGCAATATAAATTGAACGGTTCACGACGCTTACAACCACAACAACACGGGAGCACTGGGGGTACGCAGGAGGGAAGGGGGAAGCCGGGAGGTTGCGATGTGAAAACAAATAATTATATGCCATGATGATAATCGCTGAGGCTCATCGTGCGGCAGGCAGCAGTTTCCGAGGAGCAGACGCCATCGCCGCAGCCGCCCCGGGCTTAGTATGTCAATGTCTGAGCGACCGTCTTGGCAGCGTACGACCAGCACCCAATCTGACCTATTCTGTGCAGCGGACGCAAGCGAGGAGCGTAAAAAAAAACCCTCACACAAACACCGAAGTCAATCACGGAGGAAGCTCACACCCGTCGCGTCCAGTACGATCCTGTTCCGAGCCGTCCGGGCGAGCGGGAGTTGGGGATGACACGGGCGCAGAGAAAGGTTAGAGGACGATAAGCTTCACTACCAGCAAATGAAGCGCTGCCTCGGAATCGCTTCCCACCGCTGCCTCCATCGGACAGCCGCACGTCAAACGACGTTCCTCCGAAATCGATTGCGGGCACGTATCGCGGTCATTGGCGCGCACGGTTCCCCGGGATTATCGGTTATCGCCGCCTAGCCGCACCGCAGTGCATCATCGCCGCCCGGTGCGGGATTCACGGGACTATTCTAGCGCACTGGTGGATAGTATTCCGCTGACTTCACTTTTTTAACAAACTGTGAACAAACTGTATCGCCTTCAAGCAGCCGGCGTGACAGTACGGAGCATCGGTTGACTAACTGCCCACAGAACCTTAGAACTAACTTCACTCACCAAGCTTCAGGACCAAGCAGTCTCCCAAAGATAGTCGTTCTTTCGGTTGTTTTCTTTGCGTGGATCCACCCCGGATTGCACATCACAAACGTCCCCTGCTCTATCCCCGCCCGCCGCGAAGATATCGAAGGTACCACCGCATGAATGTCCACACCAGCGCAAGCTTCCAGCGTGCAAAGGATGCGGAAAACTTACCAAAAATTTCAAAAAAAAAACACAAAACAGGTCACAACACTGCAACTTTGTACCCGGTTCGGCTTGTGCCAGCGAAAACCCGCGCCCGGGGCAGCGCGTTGCAGTGGCGTAAATTAATTTCAAGTCAGCGCGCGGGACACCTAACAAATCCCGTCGGCATTCTTCGACGCGGCTTCTTGGGTGCCTACGTTGGTACATTGAAATCCGCCAACAACCCTTCCCAGTTCGCTCTTTCTCTCTCTTGTGTGAGGAGTGAAGAGAAACAGTTTCAAATACAGAAAGAAACAGAGAGAGAGAGAGAGAGAGAGAAAGGCGGAAAAATGCCGGCAACCGCTGCCTAATGACAGTGATTTATTCATTTCATCCTATAAATTTACCAGCAAACTGTCCTTAGATCCTCCTTGGGACTCGGCCATCAGCGGGGGGAAGGGGGTAAGGGTAAAATGGCGGCGGCCGACCCCATGGTTGCATGTCACGCGAAAACACGTGTAAAGCAAATCGTCCCCCCCTCTCCTTCCTTCCCCCGCTGCCGCTCCCACCCCGTCGTCCACGGGGGCCAACCGAAACAAACCACAAAACCGAGCGTGCAGTTTTGTTTCTCCATTCGCCTTTTTGGACGTTTTGGGACGAAGTGGTGCGGATGTGCCGCTGCACCACCGCGAGCAATTAGACTGGGTTCGCTTCGCGATCGATTCGGCCGCAGCAAGCCGGCGCGCGGGGCACACCGCGCCCATCAACGCCGTGAACGCACAAATTACGGTGAAAATGATTCGAATACGCGATGAAAACCGGCATTTGCGGGGTTCTGCAAATGGCGGTGCTGCAGCGTGCACGCACGGTTCGCGCGGGCATATAAATTTAAATCCGTCACCGCAGACGGATACCGTTCCCGCGCCCGTCAGATAATCGTCACTCCACGCCTCGCCGCCACCGTCGTACGAAGATTTTTTTTTTTTTGTTTCGAATTTCATTTTTAATTCTTTCTGTTTTGTAAGATTATGTTTCGGTTTTACGCATTCTGTCTGGTAGGCGCATCGTCAGCATAAAAAAAAAGAAAAAGAAAAATGAGCACAATCCCTTCACCATAAACAAAACCGCCGATTGGCGAGCAGCACGAAACAGATTTGCTATAAACAAAGCAACAACAACAAAATTCACCATAAAGAAGAAACCCGTCCGGAGCGCGGCGGGTTCGGGGAGCCCTTCGGCGAAGTCTTCTAATTTGTAAAATGTGATTTACAAATTGAATTAATTAAAGCACACTGCGCGCAGCGACCGCCGGTGGATGCGTCGGACGCAGGCGGGTTTACGGTGGAGCAGCAGCACCGCACGGGGCTCCCGTCGCTCCTGCAGCGCTCGCGAGACGCACCGTTGTTGCGCAGCCACGGCACATGTGCGCGTGTTGGCCGACGAGCGCGGGACGGGGTTTCCGCGAATTTCCGGGCCGCTCGGGCCGCCATCGTCATTTTTCACTCGCTTTTCCGATTCGAACGATTTAATCTGTCTCGGAGACCGACCCCGGTGCGGGCAGCGGAGAATTAGAGGCATCGTTGCACACCGCGCTCGGTGCGGCGACGGGGCGAACCGCGGACCGCGGGTCAAAATTAATTACCACCCCGCTGCGGACCCTGCCCCCCTTTCGCTTCGCGTGCGAATGCATCCACAGCTTGCCAGCAGAATACTCTTGCACGCAAAGGAACGGGGGCAAACAAAAAACCCGTGCTGAAAACTGTAACATTTTAGAACGAAATTTGGTGACCAAATTTTTCATGACAATTTTTCTCCTTTCCCCAATGAAGAAGCTCCCAATAAATCGCTCGCTCAATTTATATTTTAATATTTATACGCTAATATTCTAGCATACAAATTTGTAAAATATCAAATGCAAAAAAGACAAATATGTCACTCAATTTCTTTCCCAGGTTTCGAACACTCGAAGACTCGCTGGTGGTAAAAGAGTTTTTTCGTTGCAAATTTTAACGAAATTTACTTCAATTTTTTTACTACGTAAAACAAGCACAACGAGCATGTATGGCAAAATGTTAGATTGAACGCATTATTTGGTGAGCTTCCAAAAGGCATTTTCGCTAGTGGGATTTTCTACACACTGTCCCGATCCGGCTCGAAGGGCCAAATTTTTCGAAAGATTTTTCTTTTTCCTTTTTCGTTTGTGGTTGAGCCTACCAACCTCAGCGCGCTAATGAAGCATCCTGGTGCAGTAGCATCGTTTGCGGCGAATGGAGCGCGCCGGAAAGGATGCAAAAAAAAAATCCCTACCGCCACACCCCGTTGCCTGGCCGCACCGCGCCTCCAGGAGCAAAGGAGCCCGCGTTCGCTCTATTTAACTAGGTCGCTCATGCGTGTCGCCCAGGCGGCCGGATCCCCCTCCCCGCCCGGGTGCCGCAACATGGTAATAAGCTCGTTCAAATGCGCTCCCGTGCGTGTGCAGGTCGATCCTTTTTTGTTTCGTTTTTTCCAGCCGCGGTCACAGGGCAGCTTCCGCCGGTTGGCGAACCGGGATGCGAATGGGATTTGCCAAGCCCCGCGCCGTGCGCTTCACTTTATTTTGATACCGACGTGTGTAACGCTTCGGTCGGTTCCCGACACCCGGGAAAGGGGACGATGTTGCGTGTTCGAATTTCGATTTGATTATATTCACACCGGCGCGGCAAACCGAACCGACCGGCGGACGAAGGAAAAAGGAGGCAAAACAATCCCTAAAACGACAGCGCCGAAGGGACCTGCATTTGATTAAGCGCTGTCGAACGGGGCGAAATTCTTCCATTTGGCGCGGCACACAAATTCCTGCGGAAAAAATGGTTACAACCGGAGTGTTTCCGCGCCCGGGCCGGAGGATTTCCCCGTCCGGGCAGCGCCCGGGAGGGAGGGCTTGGTATTTTATTTTCCCTCTTCTCCCCCGTGATGATGCGTGTACGCGCACACTGAAACAAAACAAGGATTAAAATAAACTGATTCCTTCGTGTTCCTTCACCCTCCCGGCGTCCCCTGTTTTATGTCGTGTTTTTTTTTTCTTTCGCTCGCTCTCTCTGTCTTTCACCTTTTTATATACCCATGTTTTATTTTAGTTGCATTCGCCCATGTTTGCGCTGTTTAGCAGCTGGAAAAAAGGGAGCTCACAC
>JXWZ01005412.1:0-13784 GCA_000956215.1 Anopheles farauti No. 4 | reverse complement strand
TCTTTCGTTTCGGGCATTAGCTGCACTCCCGCCCGTGTGGTCGAGAGCGTCCGTTTGACTTTGAGCGGCTTGACACCGGGCAGGGTTTCGGTGCACGGGCGGTTCAAATGCACAGCGATGCATAACTGGCGCATGGAAATGTATTCTAATGTATGCAGTCGGGATGGACCGAGATGGGTGATATCCTTAAAATCGAAAAGGCTTCATTCCTCATCTGCTTTGAGACGGTCCGCATCGAGCCGAGCCGAGATGATTATAGAAACGATTTTAATTTACATTTTTATTGTACACACTTTGCTCCGCCAGCTCCGGTTTGACGTTGCCAATAGTTGCATTGGTATTCTTATTTCATCCTTCGAAGTAGCTTCGTGTCGTAGAAGTCTTGCTGCAGAAGTCTTGTTGTATGCCGTCGTGCAGAAAATGTAAAAATTAATGCTAACCGGCAAGCGACATTGATTGAGAAGCATTGCCGTAACGAATCTGCCAAACGGCGGCCCGGTAACGGACGGTAATTGACGCGTGGATTGATTCATTTTCCGTGCCGTAATGGAAAGCAACGGTACGGAACGTGCAAAGTTTCGTCCCGAAAGGACCCACCGGGGAGGGGAGAAAAAAAATTAAAATAAAATTTAAACCAAACATCACCGTAGCCGTACCGGAAGCAAACATCTGCACCATCATTCAATTAACAACTTCGCAGGCGCTTTGCCGTGCGAGCCGTGGCTGGTGCGCCCGGTGCAATAAAGTAATAAACGCCGGGCGGTGTTAGCAAACCGGCGAGCAAGACAGTTGTAATCGTTCAATTTCAGGACGGCAATAAATCTAGCGTAAGAAGCGGAACGAAATAATGCCTGGACGTTTGGCTGGAAGGGGGAGAAGGGGGAGGGGGGAGGAGGAATGTTCCGCCCGGCCCGAGTTAGTAAGCAATGAATCGTAATTACTGTCCCGGGCGCTCGTTGCGGCCGACGGCAGCGAACGAAACAAGGGCACGAACATGACGCCCTTAAATACGCTCGAAATCATTTTTCCAACCGGCCGCAGTGGGGTGAGATAAAATTGGTCTAATATCGAATATTTTAGCGTGAAAAAGAGTGAATAGAAATACGGAAGCGTACCGTGCGTAGCTATAAAACCTATAAAACCACTAGTTGAAAAATAAAAACATACACCTGTAAAGTAGCAGTAGATAATAAAAGACACCTTTTTGTGAATTTTTAGCTTTTTCGTATTTTTGTTTTATTCATCTAGGGAATAATTGCTCCTAATAACATTGCTACACAAACACCCACGTAGTTGTGGCTTTATCTGTTGCCCTGGTTCATCAGATAAAGCCACTTTCTAGGACCGACTGCCGATCGAGGCGACGATCCCTGCCTTCAGACGCGTTTGATAAACAACCGCGTGCTTATCAAAACGTCAAATAGAAGTGTGCGAGGGAGAAAGATTCGTCGATAACTTTACTCTCCTTTTTGTGCGGCTTATCGGCTGCGTCCGATCGATCAACCGAATCGATGATCACTATAACTCTAGCTGTGTTGTTAGCCGCTCGTGAGCTCGGCAGGTGAGAAACGATCTGTCAAAATTCGCAAGAAAAAAAAAGAATCAACATTTTTTATATTTTAACAAGTGCACACAATCCCGTTTCTTCTTTTTATCAGGTGCGTTTATTTAATCATTTCCGGACATTTTCCGGACGAGTTTGTGGATCTTAAAGAAAGCAGGAAGTTCAGTTTTTTTTTCCAGTATCCAACCGAACAAAGGTGCTCAGAAAGCAGGAGAGTGTGAGATACTACTTAGCACCACTTCAATCATCGGCAGCGCTCCGCCCCGCGTATGGTGGAATTTAATTTTATTTGCATGTTTACGATTTGCCTAACCGGTTTGGCAGGCGCTTTTCTTTATGAGTGATATCATCGCCAGTTTCACGGCGCCGCCCGTAGCCCAGAAGTGGTTGCCCGTGCCGTTGGCATCGCAAAACCAACCCCGTGCCTTCCGCTTCTGTTCCAACGACCAAAGACAGCCCGGGCACGGGCATCTTTCGCCGCTCCCGGTGATTCGTGCGGGAAAGGTGTTCAACCTAAGCGCTGCCCGGGAAACGGTAGCGGAAAGAAATCAACCAAAAATTCCACCCGCAGCCCCGGTGCCAGCTGGCAAATTTAATATCCATCTTCGTCCGCACCGGAGCGGCTCCCGAAACATGGGCAATTTCGTACGTACCGGGTGTTTGGTCGCCGCGCTGCACATTAGCACGGACACCACATGCGGCGCGTGCCAATATCGCAGCGCCACTTAGTGCGAAACCAATATGGTTGCGCCGGAAAGGGAAAGGGGTAGCGTGGGCAGCCGGGCGCAGATAGAAAAGCTTTTTTTTTTCCTCTTCCCGCTGGCGCGTCCCTTCCCATACCGGTGCCATCCTAAACCGATCGTTAAACTTATATGAGAGATTTCATATTTGCTCACCAGCTTTTCGGTCAAATAACGAACGCCTAAGACGAGTGGAGCGAGCGAAAGAGAGAGAGCGAATTGGAAGAGCCATCTGGTGAACAAAACAGACTAAACAAAAAAAAAATGCACAGAAAATCGTGTCAACCGGGACGGTTGGTAAGGCGTCTTGGTGTCCGCACTTTTCACGAGCGACAAGTATCTACCAGAATGTGAAACCTCCTTTTTCCCCATATCACCACCCGGTGGCTGTCTGCTACGAGGGCGGAAAACTTCATCCCACCGTACGGTGCGGCGGTTGCGGAGAAGCTGGCGGAGGCGGAGGTGTTTGCTTTTATTTTGTCATAAGCTTCTCTCATCATGCCGGGTCCGCTTTTCTGAACAGGAAGTGTAGAAGCGTTACAGAAACACAATATAAAAAAACACACACACACACACACACACAGAGAGACACGTGCGCACGGCAAAACTTCCCCGTACGTACCAGTAGAAAGCAAAAACAAAAAAAAACGAAGAGTAAAATAAACAACCACCAAAGAAAGAAAGCAGAGAAGAAGGGCGCACCCGTACGGTCAAGCGCCATGTGACGCTTCCCGTGCTGCCCGTCGGTGTCGCGCGTGATGTATAACTTTAGGCGTCACATCCCACGTCAACCGGCGCACAACTGCCTGACGAATGGCGGCCAACGGCCCCAGCCCGTGTGCGTTCGTTTGCAGCCACGGACGGATTGATGAAGAAATTCGCCCGGCCTAAATTCGCCTGGCGGGGGTTGCGAATTTTTCTTGCCGAGAAAATCGGTCCACTTGCACGGGAAATGGTTCAAAACCCACCCCGTCCCCCGTCCCCGGTTCGAGATTTCCTGACTGTCCAAACAGAAGGTGGTGGTTTCGGGCGGGCATGTTGTGGCATTTGCAATCCGACGGTACGTGGCACCGTTCGGTTGAAACTTCCGGGGGTTTTTTTTTTCTCCCCCCTTCGAAACTTCGTCCACGTGTTTGTTTCATCTAGCAAAAAAAATACACATTTTCATTTTTCCATTTGCACGTTTTTATTTTCCACTTTTCGACGTCGCTCCGGGACGCAGAACGTACGAGAACGAAACCAATCGGCACAGCACCGACGCTTATTTCGTTCTTCCGGCTTGCCCGTCGATTTCTAAGGCGAACCCGTTCGTTTTTTTCTTCTTCTTTTTGCACACATCCCAATCACGTATCAAATCGGGGAACGGTTTGCGAGCTTCATTCGCTCGGTTTACTGCCAGCTTCAATGTTTTTTTTTATTCTCCTCTCTCTCTCTCTCTCTTTTTTTGTGTGCGAGTGTGTGCAAACTTCTCTTCCGCACAATCTCAAGCGGTGCCGGGATCGAAAGCCGCCGCACAAAAAAAGCAGCCTTCGCTTCTCCGCACAAATACGTACACATGTATATTTTCCCCCCGACGCAAACCGTACAGCTAGTATGCATTCTTTTTTGTTTCGTGTTCGTTATTGTCACCTAGCTTTACCGGCGTGAGCGTTTGCAGCACGGCTCCATGTAATGGCGTTTGACACATGCTTCCAGCGAAAGGTGTTGGATAATGCTGCTAGACGACGCTTTTATTGCGCCCGGCCGGGATGGTTGCAACTGGGAAGCAGAAATTCGAACACAAAAAAAAATGTGAAAAAAAAACCCATAATGGTAACTTTCGTGCCATCCCCGCATCCGGCCACCATCGCTGGCCAGCACCGATCGAGTTTGCATGACAATTGGCGTACATGCGGCCACCGAAGGGGATTGGAACACACTTACGAATTCCATGAATTTTTGGCTTTATTGCGTTTTGCGCACCCGCTCCCGAACTCGGCGCGTTCTGCCGCTGACAGGTCCCATTAGATTGCGGGCCCGGCACAGTCGGGTCTTACCATAAAATTTCGTCCATCGCTGCTTCTAGCTCCGGAATGCATCGGACAGCTAGTTGACGCTCTTCAAGATACGGAAAACGTATGAAATGGCGTTTGACGAATTTCTAAGCATTTTTGAAATCGTCTCACAATTGTTTGGCCATATTGCTTGCACTGCTGGAAGTATGAGGCATTACTCCAACATGTACATAGTGTGATGTGCTCTTGAAATGTTATTAAAACAAAATGCTTTTTACGTCCAACAATATGCTTATGGTTTTTACAAGACCTACAATAATATCCCTATATTCAACCTTTGCTTGGATCCTACGAACGCTTTATTTTAACGAAAAATTACCAGTGACAAGATACCTACGCTGTCTTCTCATCAAACACATACATTCGGGAGGATTTGCTGTGGTTCTATGCACGTAGTTCGCTTTCCGTTTAACATTAAAAATAGCTATGCGTATCTCTCAGCATTGGAGCATGTTCGGCGAGGAGCATCTCTATCCGAATCGACTTCGTCCTGTAAACCCAGGCACACTCTTAATCAAATTAAGCAAACTAAAGTGCCTGAGTTTGGCGTGCAGTTCCGTGTACTCCTACACTGTCTTCCCTCGTTTCCCTCCCGCTATTGTACACTAATAGGTACATTCTGTCTGAGGCATCAGGGACGTTTAATGGATGCTGATGGACATGGGCTTTGCGGGTGAGCCAGCTGCCATAACTTGCACGTTTCTTGGCTCGGCGGGCCTGCGGTTCTATTCTACCAGCGGAGGCAACGGCAAGCAGACAAACCCACCGGAACCGTGCTCGGCAAGATGGGGAAAAGATCTTGCTGAAATGTTTACCCATCAACACCTGCAGCACCTGCGCCACCGGGCAAAGGGCAGCGGAAAGTAAACGTTATTAGTAATTGCGAAAGTTTCACACGCGACCGTCACCAAACGAGAAGCAGCCAAGCGCACCCGGGACAACTTCATGTCGCCATCGGAGGTGAAGTTTGATCAGGGCTAATTGAATTCGCTCATGATTGTTCACCATTGTGGGATTGATTGAGACGCTCAACGACGCTGGATACAGTGATGGCAATAAAAAAAAGGGTACACACAATTTTATTTTGAATATTGTTTCGTAACTTTACGAAATTAACTCATAAATGTGAAGCATAAGCGAGTAAAATTGAAACGACTCAGTGTTGTTTTAAATTATATATTTAAACAAATGCATAAATATCTTATGCTTTACACGTGTTCAAGTCTCGTCAAACACAGGCAAAATTGTTTCACCAGTTCGGTTCCGTTGGAGGTAGGGTTACTTGGGCTTAAAAGGGCGATAAATTCAAGGAAATCATGCCTGCCAGGCAAGTAAGGCTTGTTGAAGAACAACTACGATAATAAACAAGATTTTTTTTTAAATTTTTGCAGTTTTTTTTAAGGCCATTCCGCTTGATATTACCCAGTAGGATAAAAATGACGAAATATTTATTTTCTTAAAGGCTAACTTGTTTAATGATGTTTTTAAGGTCTTATTTTATAAATTTTTCATAATTCATATGGAATGAAAGTGCGAGCGAAGGCAAACTAAAGGATTTCAGGAGAAAAAACCATACTCAGTACTGTTTTTTTTTCAGACTCGAGTAAAATCGACGTGAATTTCTTAGTTTATTATTGACCTTAATTAATCTAGCTGTAGTCATTACTGGGCAACTTTTTTGTGGCACATGAAGCTGGAATAAATTGACTCAAGTTTTTTGTTTCACATGCCTGTGCTTCGTATACTATACATCGCAAAAAAATAACTCGATGATAACTTGTATAATTTTTATCCATTTTTTTTTTGTTCGCTCCTGTTCCGTTCAAACGTGCCTACCGAATGACGTTTTTCTTTCCCCGCTCCAGCAGTTAACACGGCGTGTATGCCTATGGGAGATATTGAGCCGCTAAGTATGAGAAAACACGAAAAAGTGCTTAGGTGAGCCGGCGTTGCTTATCCGGCACGCAGAAAGCGTCGGTGTGTGCGTGAGTGTGATTTATTTATATTCCGTTCGCTCAGCCGCCCTGATGGGGCTCATCGGGCAATGCATCAGACTCAGACTCAGACTCATGCCGACTGCAAATTCTTTTGTCTCACGCTGGGTTCGTCCGCTTTTATGGCACGAGCAAGGAGTGCTTTTTTGTGTGATCTAATTTTTCAAGCCTCTGTATGCTTACACTCAGCGAACTACCTTCACTTGCCGCCTTGATGGTTCGTTATTTTGTGGCACTAACTCAGGGCGAGCTGGAAGCCGGGTTCGCCTCAGATGCGTGAAAGCTTCCCGCCACGGTGCCACCATCAATGATTATCCAATCGGAAAGGATTTATTGAATGCCGAGCTAATGCGGCCGATTTTGTTTCCCTTGTTTTCTTTTTTTTTTTTTGTTCAAACGAATTGTCGAATTTTTAACGCTTCCGAGTCGGTTTTGTTTTCAAACCAAAGCCGACGGCCGGTTTACTGTCACTTTTACTGCTTGCTCACGCCATTCGCTAGCTGTTCACACACACACACAACCGAGCCCCATCAAAGCGTAGTGGCGTTTATACTAGCCGAGCAGCGGATTGACACCGAATTTGTTTTCTTTTTTTTTGCTTCTCGCTGTCATCGCGGATGCTTCGAATTTTAATGCGCTGTTTATTTATTTGGCTTCCGGGTACCGATCGAGCTTACGGATTACGCATTCCGTCCGTATTGTTCTACGGTTCGACCGAATTTGTACGCCGGAAGAGCCGAACGCGAACCGCGCGACAGAACGGAGTTTTGTATATAATGCCCAAAATAAATGTTTTTTTTTTGTTTCAGATTACTCAGCAGGTTTGTAAGTTTATTGTCAAAAAGTTCTTCCAGCAATGGTGACATCGACCCCCTTAGCAGGTCAATTAAAGAAGATTTCACGTGTTACATCACCAAGAACACAATTTCCAGGCTGTTTGTTTATTAATTTTACTTCCCATAAAAATACTGTCAAATTAATTATTTCCAAAACCCCCCTGCGATTGAGTTTCGCGTTTGGAAGCACAGATTATTCGAAAACTTTCTCGATTTTTCGCTTTTCGAATGTTTGTACTCGCAAGTTTTGACGCCGAAACTCCCGCACAGACGTCGAGCGCGATAAAATATGCAGTTTTAAGAGCCATTTCCGATGTGCTTGGTCTCGCATTTAGCACAAACGAGCTGCATGCCTGCCTCCAAGGATAGCTTCCTTCATTCCAGCGAAAAAAAAAAACCCTTGCACGTGACATAATTTCTAGCCATGCGCCGCCGCCGTGTGATAGCGCAGAGCCACAAACTTACCGGTTATGTTTCTGCCACCTCTTTCCCGCCCCGCAGGTGTGCATCGTGCAGAAAAAGGACAGTGGCAACCTGTTCGCGATGAAATACGTCAGCCGGAACGTGTGCATCGGGCGGGGTGCGCTGGGCGGCGTCCTGAAGGAGGTAGAGCTGCTCGCCTCCCTCGAGCATCCCTTCCTGGTGAACCTGTGGTTCTCGTTTCAAGGTAAGCAGACTCCGGTTTTAGTTCTCCCTCCTCCAAGTAACTCATTACGCACGGCATAGTGAGCCTTCCGGTGCACACGTGAGTGTCCTTGGACGGTTCATTACGCGCCAGCTAGAATCCGGAACAGGGTTAATGATGCTTTTGAAATATATGCAAATGTAAAGGGTTGCCTAGGCCATGAAACCGGAAGAACGCATCATCAACATGTAACGTTCACATGTCAAAATCTAACACTGTGGTGCGTGTTCTTCGCATCATTTATCCTAAGAAGAGTGAGCTGATAAAGTCTTGTAAAGTAGTTCGATTTTCCTCCATCTTCCACGCTTGTTTCCAACCACCCAAAATGACGTTTTTGCGTGTGTGGTTTCTCCCATGTGCCGGATTAAGTTTTATTTTCCCCCGTTCGACTGCAAACGCGCAGTGCCTGTTTCCCTTTGCCCCTTTCCACCGTACGGACACGTCAGGGACAGCTGCTAAATGCCTGACGTCGCCTGCGCCATGCAGCCGTGCGCTTCGTGTATTTTTTATTAGCTTATCTCACGCTCCTATTTGCGCACCGGCACGTGCACGTAGGATACCGTGGAATATTTTCCGACTGTTACCGAGCTGCTCCAGTCATTTTGTTTGCCTTCTTTTTTTTTTTGAACCGCACGGCAGCTGAGGAATGAGAAAAAAATAATAACAAGGACACTTAATGTCTGCAGTGAACGCTTCGGACGAAAGCGCCTTGCATAATGGAGGTTGGAAGTTTAGTGAAAACCCGCAATTACATTTTGTAGCAGCGGTCTTATAATAGTAAAAAATAGAGCGACTACATTCACTCACTCAGCGTTCGGGGTGTTTATGAGCCTAATGACATGGTTAAAGAAGACACCTGTTTTTTTTTTTTAATAAATAAAATTCAAACACGAAGAGATCAATAGATCGCGCGTAACTTTTGCGTTCCAACTGGAGGGGATCACTCCCTGGTGACGTTTCTCCTTATCGCCATATTTTCGAAGTTCCAAAACAACGAACGCGTTCGAAAGCAGGGGTTGTCGGTCAGTTAATTTCTTAAAGCAAACAATTTTCGGAAATTTCTTCTTCACATTGCGTTTTAATTTCAATTCTTATGTTTTCGTCATCATAAAACATTGTTCCTATTGTGCATTTTTCTGATACTGTTTTATTTTTAAACATTTTTTTAGAGTATTTGGTTAATCATATTAAAAGGTTAAAATATGCAACAAAAATACGAAAAATCGAAAATACTCCAAAATTCAAATTTGGGCACTGAAAAAAAAATCTACGGAAAAAATACCAGTACAGAAAACTATGCCGAATATTTGAGCTAGTAGCTATTGCTTTGAATGCGTCGCCTAATAGCCCCAGCCAAGCTCTTCGCTTGCCCGCATTCCACATGTTATTAAAAAAACAAATTTTCAACTAACGACTAACGACACACACACAAGAATAAAGCGACACAAAATAAAATCCCGTTTGGATGCGTTCGTTGCGGAAATCCTTTTAAACTGTTGTATTTAGTGTATCTTTTTCCTGGAATGTAATGTAGTAGCCCACGCGAGACAAACACGATTATGAACCGGAGAGGCGAACGATGTTCCGTTTTTCTTTCTTTTTTTTTTGCTTTTTTATAGCACTACTCGTTAACGAAATTAAAAAAAAAAAAACAACAGAAAATACATCGAAACGTAGTTGGCCGTTCCGTGTTCATGATGCCGTGCATTACGTTCATCCATTGTGCTGGTGGAGGCGAAACGCGTTCAAAAATTCTCCCCCCCCCCCCCCCCCCTCCCCCCCACCAAGGGTCCGTGTCGAATGGAACTAATAAATCGCTCCGCGGGGTGGGGGGAGGCGAAACATGGCGAATGTGAAAATGTATTTTCCCAACACTAATGCAGCACTCCTTCTCGCACGCATTCATCAAATCCCGACCAGACGAGGAGGATTTGTTCATGGTTTGCGATTTGCTGGCCGGCGGCGACTTACGGTATCACTTGCAGCACCAGGTAAGACGAAAAGGGCGGGTAGAGGAAAGGGGCGACGGAATAAAAGGGACTGCATTTACTGATCGGTGTATTTTTTTTTTTGTTTCGCTTTTCCCTCCCCGGTTTCCGGCATCCGACAGGTGGAATTTTCCGAGGCTGGCGTGGGGCTGCTGGTTTGTGAGCTCGGTTCCGCGCTGGACTATCTGCAGAAGCAGCGAGTCGTACACAGGTAAGTTTGCAGTTCGGGTAAATTTGTGATGGAAAATGTAGGAAAATCTCGCATTTCCACGGTACTAGTTGCTTAACGGTGGCATTGTTTTTTTTTTGTTCTCTATTTAAGTAATGTATTCATTACTCATTTTTGCTTTTGGACATCGTGACAAAAAAAATTACATAATTAGTTTGCGTTTTCAAATAATTTAAAGGTAATTTTAAATACCATTTTAAACAGTTTCTTCGACGCTGGAATGCTTTAAAAAGGTCACATATTATTTAAATTTTTTTTTGGCTTATACACCCATACAGCGAATTCTTCCACACCACCACTTCATCACTGCCTGCGCGAACACGACGAAAACAATTGCGTTAAAGAGCTTTGCGCGTACTCGTTCAAACTTCACGCATACATTTGCGCCCCGTTCGCGCGTATAATTTAATTTCGATTTCAATTTATACAACCTTCGTTGCCGTGCTCACCGCCTGTGCGTCGCCTTCCCCACCGACGCGGGCAGCTCGTAATCCTTCCGCGGTATTCGTGCCCTAATGTTGACATACTACATTTTTCATTACAAATTGAATCATATTCAATGTTTTTTTTCTTGTTTTTTTGCTTCCTACCCGAACATCCCGTGTGGCGGGAGGAAGTAAAGCGGTCGGAATTGAAAGCCATGTGAAACAAAGCGCTCACACATACACATGCACACAGGCACACACACGCAAGGAATGTGGGTGGGGTGGCGAACTAGAAGGATAATCGACATGGGGACATAAATGAAAACGCTTCGCTTCCGTCGCCGTATTTGCCGAGTTTTTTTTTATGAATATTTCATTTGGCGCGTATTATTCACCATCTCCCAAGCATGCCCGTTTTTTGTTTTCCATTCCTCCACGATACACGTAGCCTTTGTTCCTTTATTTTATTGCGTACAATAAAAAATATGTGAGATTTTTTACCGGGTACGTGTATGTAAATGTAAGGAATATTTGCGTCCCTCATCGAAACCCTGCAACGATTACTTATGTGAGTGTGTGTGTGTGTGTGTTTTTTTTTTATAAGTACTATACAACTTTCAAAATGTCACAATAAAACAAAAAACCCACCCATCTTACTTTACGGTTCACGTCAAAAAGGCAGAAAGTGAAATGTTGCGAATACGCGTGAAGCAGGCCCCTCATTTTATGATGCATATGAATGACGTATGTCACTAAAATACACTGCCGGGCGCATTCTGAGAGAAGCGGAGTGACGTAGAGCATATTTCGCGGACGTCACACGTTTGTTATTAGTATCGAACATAGAGTTTCGGTATCAAAGCATTTCTTCTCAGTTATTTTGGACTTATGTTGGAGATTTTCGTTTTAAATGGACGATGGTGAACGTGCGGGTGTTTGTTGAAGATGGTTTCTATCTCCTTACTGCGGTAGGGATGTCAACCAGTACATAAAGAAGGACAAGAACGTTGAACAATTCGGGATGGAGAATGAAAGATAAAGGCCGATGTTTCTGGTGAAGTTTCAGATCATCATCATGAACCTAAGGTTCCTGCTTGTTTGGGATATCACGAATCGATGTTCCAGGTAGTCTTCCGATCTGAACTTCCACATCATAGAAGGTAGCTCACGTCGCGAAACTCAATGCCGCATATCTTCATCGGAGCCAGATTTGTATCGAGAATACAGCCACTTCCCAGGTATTCTGCCAATCGAAACCGAACCGCTTTGAGACAGTAGATCCGCCTTTTCATGGCCGAAAACTCCACCGGATGAAGGGACCCCACAGAACGCGTTATCGAACATTGAGCTCCTCAAGAATCTTCAGGAGTTTAGGACAAAATAGTCTTTGCTCTAAACGGTCCTCACTAACATCGTGGGTTTATAGCGCAAAGACTCTCTGTAGACTATCAAAAGCGCCACGTTTCAATCAGCAGAAAACTTCAGTTACCTCGTTGAAGGCACCTGAAGTCTGTGCTCTCAGTGTAGTAAAGGTTTCTTTTATTCTAATGGAGATTTTTCCACAAAAATACTCAGGACACTTATTTAACGAGGATCTTCCGGGATGATCTCAGTTTCCTCACCCAGCGCGGTGTCTGTACTTGGATGAGAGCTGTTCGATCTCAGGACGTAGAGCGGACTTGTTGAAATCGTCCACAATCAAGGGATTTAACACAGAAGCACGGACCGGAAGATGAAGCGACGGCTGCTCAAAAACGTCACTTCAGTGGTACATCACGTCCATCTCCCAAGCGCGACGGTCCGCTGTATTCTTTCCGCGTTTCAAAACCGACGTCTTGGATTGCCCAACGCAAGCGGATGCCTGCTGTCGAAAGTCGAATTGAATGCTTTCAGTTGAAAGTCGCTAAACCGAACGGTGGGGCAGGGAGCTAATACCGCCGGTTTTCCGACTCGCCATAACGATCCGACCGGGAAGGTCAATCGACTTTGAAATCTGGTCCTGAATGGAACCGTCGACCCGTGGCTCGGAGTCGGAAAGCGGACAACGTGAAACCACCGGCGACTTGCTTTCGAAACCGAAGATTATCCCCGCACCAGCCGCCCCGTCACGTCCGGGGAGTGATGGCGACGACGTGCCGCCATTATGATGCGATTACACGCCGGTCCGTCGGAGGCCGCATTGTTTCGCCTTCCCCCTACCCCGGCCTTCTTTTCAAGTGTGCGTAAATCAATTGAATATGGCCGCCCCGTGCTTGAGATTGATTGAAGCATCGGGCGAAGGGTTTCGCGCGCGGTGCTAGGGAACCGAACGCATGTAGTAATCGCATTGTCGATTGCTCATAACTGGTGGCATTAGGTGTGTTCGGTGTTGTATGTGTGCTTGAGGGGTGTGTGTGTGTGTGTGTGTGTGTGTGTGTGTGTGTATGACGAGCAGTTTCCAGCTCACCGCAACAGCCACAAAAACCCCCAAAAACGTTCGCACAAGCTGCTGGCGCGCCCTCGGCAAGGATGTTCGCTGCAGGAAGCCTGCCGCGTGCGGTCCGGGTGGTGGGCTGGGCGTGTGCGTGTCCTTGCGCCGGGTGTGTTCGTGTTAACCTACTCGAGCGCACGAGGGCTTACCTGATTGCGGTAGTGCCACGGCGAAGCCGGAAAGCGAAACGGGAGTGGCCCTTTTTTGCGGCGTGTCCTCTGAAATAATCTCCCAGCTGCGGGGAGGGGCCGGGAGCCCCACGGGGGCTTTGAGAAATTGGATCGACACATGCTTTTGTCATGTCGGTCACATTTCACGCGGCCCTCGTACACGACACGGTTGCTCATCTCACGTTGTTAAACTCTGCCCCCGTTGTCTCCCAACGCGCCGGGGAAGGGAAGCTACAAATCTTCCAACGCCAGCCACCATTAACGAGAGCGTCTTACATGCGCTGGGCGCAGGGGGTGCTTTTGTGCCGACGTATCCATCACAAATCCATCGCTCCGGCAGCATAATAGCATCGGTAACGACGACCGGAAGAAACACTACACAATATGTGACACCAGGCACAATCGTAATTGATTTCACCGGTGGCTCCACGCGGCCTCCACCTGCTGCTCACCGCCGCCCGGTGACTTTCCCATTTTTGTGCTGTTTTAATGAATATTCTGCTGCCTTCGTACCGCACAGGTGCTTCGGGCGGTGCGGCCATACACAAATGATGGCCATAAATAGCGACACGTCACCACGGCTGGTTTGTTGACGTGGCTTTGTGTCCACCCGTAAGCAGCTTAACAAA